>OX637461.1:18301675-18524834 GCA_951799995.1 Trifolium subterraneum
ATGGGTCTTGCCAAATATGTCATTCCAACCTTTCCTGTCCGTCTTGCATCTGTGTAAGGAAGATTGCGAGCAACTATAATTCTCCACAAACCAATCTTCTTGCTGACTCCCAGCCTGCCAGAGCTCCTCAGATATTCTTCTGTTTTTTCATCTACAAACAGAAGGAAGCATGTAGTCTTCCTCGAATAATCGCTTATATTCTGTGGCTCATTTATCTCGTCAAAATTACCTGAATGGTGTATATAATTGATCATCAATAACTAGCTTAAAAACAAGTAAATAAACGCTGAAATCAACACAATACCGACCAAATACTGCTGATGCAACAACCACTCCATCACAGTGATCCATTTCAAGAAGGTCATCTTCATCAATGTTAAATCCTGTGTTGTGGCCAGGTTTAGTTCCTCTTACGAATCTGATTGATGCACACACGCATAATTGAAGATGGGGGAATGATTCATATCAGTAAAATGTACACAGCAATGCTTTATTACAAGCACACACAATTGTCTCCATATAGAACTTTCCTCAATGAGTATAGATATAAGTAAGGGGGAAATCCTAGAAAAAGCAAAACATACCCACAGTGCACGCTCATTGACTCTTGTACATCAAAAGACTCATTTCTCTGCTTCAAAGTAGGATATCCACCAAACTCTGAACCACCAAATTCTGCATCTCTACTTAAACTTTCTTCATAGACGTATTTTAAATTCTGAAGTACTGGAGAAGGTGAGGGCAATGTTGGCATCCGTGCAATGGCTTCTTCCACAGGAAGGTAACATACTGGACATGCTGTAATAGGATACACAAGAGACAAGACAGAGTATTCAGGAGAACTGAAGAAACACCATGCACATTAAGTAATCTAAAATTATCCTGGATCTTTTTTATATCATCACAATTCACAAACCACAAAAGTTTGAAGAAATGATTCATATATGTAGGCATGATTGGAACAATGCATGGTATAAAAAAATCAAATAGTTCGTGTATCATCACAATTCATAAACCACAAAAGTGTGAAGAAAGGATTTGTATATGTACATTGGAACAATGCATGGTATAAAAAAATCAAATAATCTAAATTTCAACAAGAAACCTTAGGCAGCAAGATAGTAAACAAAAACTTACGACGTGGCCCGATACGCTTTCTATCAGCTGGTGGGGGAGGTAAAGTGAAACTATTACACGGATGCTCTGGAGGAAGATGATAGCCCAAAAAGTAGCTAGGTGGAGAAGGAACTAATGCAAATTTCGCCGTAGATATTTCTGACGGAGAATCACTCGCAGACACACTTTCATTAACACTTATACTCTGCACAGCATTTCCTTCCTGAGAATCTTCACCTGAAATCAGACCATATCACATGAATCACATTATCACCTAATTAAAACAGAAGTCAAATAACAAGCACAAAACAAATCACAATATATTCTAACAATCCCAGTTGAACTAAATAACAATAGCTTACTTCCATTCAATACTTGTACACTATTAGAAAAGCAAAACAATTAAAATTGCAACAATAATAATATATAGTTTTTTTATCTTAACCCTCCGATTCTCAATACAAGGACCTGGTAATCCAGAGCAAGTAAAGTCTGACCAAGGAATTGAACTTTAAGTATTGTTCTAGACTGGGCCAAGACCCAATCCGTCCTGATCGACCCAATGCAAATATCAGTCCAAACCACGGTCGTCTTCTCAACGGTCTCATGGCATTAAGACCAAAATTCCAACAGCCATCAATGTTGAGGCCGTGTTATCAGCCCTTATATTGATGGTCGTGGCTCCACGCCGGGGGCCTATAGATATCTCTTTCATGCAAAGGATTAAGGTATCTACTCTAACATTCTTAACCTCTCACTTCACGCACTTAAGCATCAGAGTGTCTTGAAGGTACACCCCCTCCCACCCCCCACCCCTCAAACAATCAAACTGACACGGCATTTCATACCGGCCACAACCTCCTAATCAGATGCCCATGATTGATTAGACATTAACTAGTTAAGCTTAACCACTTGATATTATAATATGATAGTAACAACAACATGAAAGACTAGTATACGTCAAAATGGTATTAATTAATTGATTAAATAATCAGATTGCAATCACAAAACTAATAATATGATAATAATTGAAAAATAGAAAAGAAGTTGAGAAATGGAAGAACCTTTTCCAACATACAAAACCCAGACGAAAACGACAGCAGAGATGAGACATAGGAAAAGCATCCCAACCTTCTTACGACCAGCAAACTTAAAGATCCAAAGGAACAACTGTTCCTTTTCTTTCTCCTTAATCATCTTTGAACCTTTACGTGTTGATGATGATTGAATAGGAGAAACAACGTTTTGTAACTGTTTATTGTTATTGTTGTTGTTATTATCCAAAGAGCCATAACTTGCAGAACGAATACCAAGACCACCACCTCCAGGCATTATACATATGATAACTCTCTCATTCCGATCCTAATTTCACTCTCACTTCAAATTCAACAATGTATTGAAAAATTGAAGAGAGCATAACCAAATCACAAATCAACTGAAAATTGTGTCTAATCTAATTTGATAAATTGGGTGATGAATATAGTCTAGGGTTTTCTGGAATCTGAGAATTGGAAGAAATTCTTGCTGGGATCACAGATTTTAACTGTATACTCTGTTTTCGTTTCTTTGTTTGCTGCTTATTTTTTCGCTGATCCGGAAGTGGTGATGAAGATGTTGTCTAGAGAGAGAGAGAAAAAAATCATTGAATATTTTATTTGGTAATAAATTGATTTTTTGTTTTGCATATATTTTTTTTTTTACTATTTTTTTTTTTGTGCATGGGAAAATGGTTAGGACTTAGGAGGGAAAATTGAAAAAGAAACATTTAATTGTACTCTGTATAGAATTTATTACTATATATTATAATTTTTTATTCAAACAATTATTAGATTATAATAAGATAATAACTATATTATTAGTGATTTTTTGAAATTTTGTAGAGCATTTTAGATTAAAAATTGCGTTTATGATAAATAAATTGGTGGTGTAATAGAAAGAAATAGATAAATGAGTTATCAACCCTCCTATTTATAAAATAATATATAAGAAAATTAGGTATTGAACTAATGTTGAAAAATATAAGATGTATAAATATTATTGTTCGATCAGAGATATTAATTTATGAATTTGATTATATGCATCACCAGTGTAATATTATTTGAGTGAAATGTCAAATAAATACTCCTTGAAATTTTAAAATTTGTTAAAATCCCCCTTGAAATTTTAAAACAGGCAAATAACCCCTGAAATTGAAAAACGTCAATCAAATTTCCATCTGCTCCATTTACTCCGTCTATTTTGATGACGTGACGGTTAACGGCATACGTGGCACTTGCCAACGTGGTGCCACGTCACAAGGGTAATTGATTAGAATACACGTCACAGTGGATAATTGACTAAAATTTGCAAAATCAGGGGGCTAATTGCTCTAATTTAAGTCAATTAGCCCACTGATTTTGCAAATTTTAGTATATTATCCTCCTGTGACGTGTATCATGATCAATTACTCCCCTCATGTGACGTGGCACGTATGCAATTAATAGTTACGTCATCAAAATAGACGGAGTAAATGATGCAGGGAGCAATTTGATTGACATTTTACAATTTTAGGGGGTTGTTCACGCTGGAAATTCGTAAACAAACGCTAGTTTAGTTTTTAAAACTTGCAGGATCAACTAGTAAATCCTAGAACAATTTTGTGCTTAGTATTTCCAGAAAATCATGAATGTTTATCGTTTTACTTAAAATAGTGGTTTAACTTGCAAAAAACAAAATATAACTGCTGACTTTGAATTGCCTCGAAGAAGAACAGGGTTTTGAAAGAGAAGCGAAACAATTTAAATCACAAGCAAGAAATTGTAAATGACTTGAAAATAAACTGCATTGAAAAGTAAAAGCAATTACAAAAGAATGGTACACAAATCATACATGTTTCTCTTTGAATTCCTTTCGTTTGACAGCATGAGTACTTGGAATTTTCAGATAAATTTTGTATAACAATTTGTGACCCTTTTTCCAAATGAAAAATTACAATATATAGGTCTAGGATTTGCAACCGCTGCTTCATTCTTCGTGCCCACGAGGGCAACATGTGTCTTCCCACGTTCTCTTGAGCTTCGCTTCTCCTAATATGCGCATAACTGCTCTATCGAACTCCAAATGATGATCGAAATCGAAATGCACTATAACCCATAACTCATTGAAGCGCCACTTTCTTAAAATCCTTTGAAATCTTTATTACTTGTGCCCCAAGCTATAACCTTTTATATGGCACTGAAATGTGTTATCAGCTCATTTATCCTGTATTTTAAATACATAAAAATAATATAAAAATACAGGCCAACAGAGGTATTTACATATTTCCAAATTTAAGGGGAGTATTTGACAAATTTTGAAATTTTAGAGGGTATTTGACATTTCACTCAAAATTATTTTACACATGTGTTCAATGATACATTGACACATCATGTATTGTGTTTAAACGAATATTCTTTCCTCCGTTCCAATTTTTTGTGTCGTTTTTTATAGTTTTGCACATGGATTAAGAAGTAATAAAAATTGATAAGTTAAGTCATTTTTACCCTTATTTTATTAAAAATGAGAAAACTTATCTAATGAATGCTTTAATTTTTGTAAAGGTATAAATGGTAAAATATCATTAATTGTATTTTAATTTCTTAAAAGAACTTTAGTTTTGAGACAAAACTAAAAAGTAAAAATGACCAAAGATTTTGGACGAAGGAAATATTATTTAAAGAATCAAAAGAATTTAGAGTTTAAGCCATTAGATTTGGTTTAGTGGTGAGAGGTTTGAGTTGTATGCATGAGGTCATAGGTTGGAACCTCATTGACAACATTTTAAACCAAAAAAAAAATAGAGCTTCGGGTTCTAGCTCCACTAGTGCCTTTGGAGAAAGATAAATGTAAATAAATTTGTAAGTATTTTTGTAGTCCTAAGGTCTTCCATGCTTGCATTATGGCATCATCCTTTCACTCTAATTTTTTTTTATAGGGCATGTTAACATGACCCATAAATAAATAGTGTTTGATTTGCATTTCTAATATAAAATTACTTTTTATAATTTTATTAGAGAATACCCTTAGAACAATTGTTAGCGTAACATAAATTATTAATGGTTATGATGTGAAAATTAACATCATAGATAAAAGATTATAAGCGGGTAACAATTAAGAACTATAAAGTTATGGGAGAAAAAAACTATAAAGTTACGAAATATCAAAATTGCTTCTCCAAATTGTTTGTTAGTCAAATTGTTATGTTAGATGTGTTGATATGTCACATTAAGTTAAGTGATATCATGACAGCAAACATTTAAAGAGTAAAAAAGGCATGGTAAAAAAAGTGAAATCCAATGAATATATATTTTGCCCTATTTATCTTCTTGCTCAACTCACTAAATTCTCATACAAAAATTTCACCACTCAAATTTCTTCTTCTCTTAAATCTTTAATATGTACTGTAATTCATAAATCAGGGGATATTGAAATGTGAAAGTTTTTTCAAAATTAAGAAAGTTTCAAGTTGACAAATTAATATTCAATCTTTGACTATATTTTGAAGAGATCTTATAATGAGTGAACAAACTCTGACTATATGACATAGAGGCGCACAAAGTGAGAGAGAAACACAATCACAGATCCTTATGACATAGATTTACGAAATAGGAATTAAAAGTTTAAGGAAAAAGGAGATTTGAGTGGTAAAATCTCTGAATTTAAGAACTTGTTGTTGATGTGGTGATGGCTTAGGCGACTTCTTAGCAATACCTAAGCAAAAGAAGTTGAAGGCTACTCATAAACAATCATTTATAATCGAATTATAAGACTTATATTATAAAATGAAAAAAATAAATAAGTATTTTCAAAAACACAAAACTTACATGCATTTTCATACGCAGTTCTTATTTTTTCTCTCACAAAGAGGTAGTTTTTTTTAATCAAAAAATAGTTTTCTTTTATTTATTTTTAAACTAGCGGGCCAGACAGGCGCGTTCCGCGCCTGCCTGTGTCTAACTTATGTCCAAAAAATAAATAAAGACATGCCCCTATGGTAAGTTTGTTAATAAAAGATTTTTGTTGCTAAAAAAAATTCAAGGGTATTATTGGTATTATGAAAAATCTACACCAAAATTTTTTTGTATCCTTTTTATATATAGTATAGATGAAAAACACCAAAAACCAACTCTTTGTTGGTAGAACAGCAAAAACAACATGTATGAAAATGCATGTAAATTTTATCCTTTTCAAAATACCAACATTTATTTAACACTTTTATAAAATAGTTGTTTATTTTAAATATTGGCCGGTGTCCATTGTGGAATTTATGTGCTTATATAAATGGATACAAATTATTTTCGTCCGCAATATTAAACCTATGAAATACTTGCATCAAACTATGATTGCTTATTTAATTAAGTGTACATTTTTTTGTTAGGAAGTAATTGTTATTTTCTGTTGCTTCTAATAGGTAACCAAAAAAATTAAGTGTATATTTAAAATTGGTTCTTAAAAAGTAAAAACATAAAACTTATAGTAATTCACATTAGAAATTTTGTTGGGAATAGAATGTTAACCCTATTGAATAATTGTAAAGCGCAATAAACTAAACAACAAGCACCAGTGGTCTAGTGGTAGAATAGTACCCTGCCACGGTACAGACCCGGGTTCGATTCCCGGCTGGTGCATTCCTTTTTACTTTTTCCATTCAAAGTTTCCCATACCACCTTTTTGCTATTCATCATCCCCTTAATTTCACTGAAACTTTTAATTGGGCCTCGGGTCCAAATTCATGGGTACCAGTGGATATGTCATTGTTATTCTAGTATGGTTTTCATCTTTTTTGTTAAAAAAATAAATAAAAAATCTAGCATGGTTTGAATCTGTGCATGTTATTTTATAGAGAGCTCTTTATCATTATCATGATTGTAATTATGGATTCACATATGGTTTTTTTTGTTAAAAAACAAATTAAGGCGATGGGATGATGCCTAATCCAAGATAAGGAAGCTCATATCGATTCTTATATGGTTTAAACTTTTTATTTTATTGGTCTTAGTGAAAAAAAAGGTACTAAAACTTATTCTATACTTTTTTTTTTTTTGACTGCATCTATACTTGTTTTTTTATTACTATAAAAAATAATAAGATCCTTGATCCATCTCAATTCATAATATTCATCTCAACATTAATATTTAACATTTAATAGAGGATTTCAAATTATAACTCTCAAAAGTCTCATTACATATTTATTTTAAAAAAAAAGTAGTATTTATTAATATTTTGTTTGAAAGTCAGGAGAGAAATGAATCAGCGGTTTTGACCCTCAAAAGGGTTTAAATTGAAATTTAATGAGTCAAAATCAATCAATTGTGAAAGTTTATATTAAATGATTTTCAAAATTTTTTTAAAAATTTATGGATGATTTATATGATATAAATTTTCAATCCAACTGTTGATATTATAAAATTTGTATTTATCATAATGTTATTCATGACTTGAGCATGGTAAAAGACTTAATGAAGTCTTGCAAGCCTACTTGGAGTATTCTCTTTTCATTTGAGACAAAAACCATATTGATTGAAAGAATGAGATAAAATAAAAACACAATAAGATTCTTGTAACCAAAAAAAGAAAAGAAAATGTTGTTCTAAAAATTATATAAATTAGTTGTTCAAATATCATTTCACAATCTAAATACTTAGTCCATTTCAGCCTCTAAAAGAGTGATCCTTTCTTGATACTTTGATTTGAATAAGATACACATATGTCAATGGAAATCAATGTCACTCAAAGAACTAGCTTCAAAATGGTTAAACAATTTGAAAAAGCAATATTAGAATTTGGGAGGTCTATAATCAACCACAAAAATTAGTTTAAGAGTTGATGTCTGGACTGCCCTTATAAAGGTTATCTATGTCATATCTCTAGTCAATGTGGAATTTCTAACACACCTGTTGGAACAAAATATGTGTTAATACACACCCTTAAGTTTTGATGATAACAAAGTATTAAATGGACAATTGATGGTACTAATGTTTAAATTAAGTGCAGGAGAATTCAACGTTTAATCAAGAGCACACTTAATTTAAACTCTGATGAAACCAATGGAAGTCTGAATAATTTGACTCTGAAAGAGTTCAGATGCTACAACGTGGTCAGAAGCTATACAAAGATCAGAAGCTCAAAGTAGATCAGAACGTCTGAAGCTGTTCAGGGACTCAGAGGAGTTCAGAAGCTCAAGGATGTTCAGAGGCCTACAAGAGTTCAGAGGCTATCTGCTAGTCATGAGTCATTCAGAGGATGAAGACGTTCAGAAGCTGAATTGCGAAGGACTATCAGAGGCCAACCATTCAAAGACCAATCAGACTCCAAGATTATCAAAGGTTCATCAGAAGCAAAGGAATTCCCAGTCATCAGAGGGCTACATCAACTACAACTTATCAAGCCTGATGACTTGTTCTAAGGTCAACTAAATTGCAACGGTCACAAAGGATGTGATCCCTCTCTCTAGGAGCTAGTTGTACCTTATAACTGTACCATTGGACAGACAGCAAAGGTGAAGCTTCTCTGCAAAGGAAGTCGTGGCTTTACTCAACGGATCTTCAATGTCTACAGCTGTCCAATTTACAACGGGAATTTCTCCAACGTCTCAATGTCTTTCTCAACTCATATAAATATGCCAAAGAAAGAATTGATGACTAGCGCTCACCATTAGATAAAATCTCTCAGAAGAAAGTGAGAATTTGAATTGTAATAGATAATATCTCTCAAATGAAGTGAGCATAGAAACTAGCTTAGAGCCTCTGAAGTTATTATGATTGTAATAAGTTTTAAGCTCTTAAGTTAGTAGTAAGTCTTCTGCTTAGTGTAGAAGCAAGAAAGTCTTCTGCTTAGTGTAGAAGCACGTAAGTCTCAATCTTAGTGATTAGAGCAGTGAAGTCTTGAGCCTGAGTGCTTGAGCAAGGAAGCATCTGATCTTGTGTGATCAGAGCAAGGAAGTCTCTCTGTCTTGTGTGACTTAGAGCAGGAAGTCTCAAGCTTGTGTGCTTGAGCAAGGAAGTCTTTGATCTTGTGTGATCAGAGCAAGGAAGTCTTTGATCTTGTGTGATCAGAGCAAGGAAGTCTCTATGTCTTGTGTGACTAAGAGCAGGAAGTCTTGAGTTTGTGTGCTTGAGCAACTATTGTAATCCTTGTGATTATAGTGAAACTCTCTTGGAAACAAGGGGACTGGAGTACTCTCAATTTGTGAGGGGAACCAGTATAAATTGTTGTGTGTTCTTCTCTCTCTCACTCTCTCATTTACTCCTTCATCATTCATAACGCTATAAGTTAATTGTGTGAATAATCCGCTGTGCTTTAAAGACTCTGAAAAGATTTAAATATCTTGGAAAATTTTTAAATATCCAAAACACAATTCAATCCCCCTTCTTGTGTTTTCTCCACGCACCTTCAATTGGTATCAGAGCTCCGGTTCTGTTGGTAAATCACTTAACCGTGAGACAGTCAATATCCAAAGGAGAAAACCTCCATGGCTCAAAACATGGATGAGTGGAAGCAGAAGCTACATCAACAAGTTGCTGATCTTAGCAAGAAATTTGAAGATGAACTGAGCTTAAATGAAGATCTGAGCAACAATCAAAATCCTTCCACATCAGGGGCTAATCAAACTTCTAGTATTGATTCTACAACTGCTACTCTTTGCCTCATCAGTGATGATAATGAAAGCATTCAGTGGGCAACAGTAAATGGCTTGTTGGATCAATATGAGGAGTTTAGGATAGAGGAAAATGAGAGCATTGAGAAAATGAACATAAGGTTTCAAGCTATAACAAGCAAGCTTGAAGAGCACAACAACAAACTCAGCAACAAAGAGCTTGTAAGCAAGTTGCTGAGGAGTTTGCCTCTGGATTGGAATGAAATTCCACATACTATAGAGGAAACTGAAGACATCAATTCAATGAGTCCTGAATCATTGATTGATTTACTCAGAGTCCATGAATTGGCTCTGAAGGATATGCAAGAGTTGAACCGTGAAGAAGCAGAAGCAGCAAGGAAAGGAAAGCAAGCAATGGAGCATGAAGATCTTGTTGAAGAACCTGATGAAGAGTATCTTGAAAGGTTTTCCAGAAAAATTCAAAGATGGTACAACTTCAAGAAGAATGGAGGAAGACTAGCTAAAGGAATGACAACATGGGATGTACTAGACAACTTCTCTGAAGATGAGTCTGAAAGAGCTCCAAGAGCTGAAGGATCAAGTTCTGAAGATGGCTCAGACTCTGAAGACTCAAGTTCTGATGAAAAGTCAGAACCTGAGAGCAAAGAAAGCATTCAGAGATCAATGAATCAGGTATATTCTCGCCTTTCCAAAGCTAAATTGATCAATCATCTTAATAAGACCTTACTTAAACTCTCTAATAGTCAGCAGAAGTATAAAAAGCTTAAAGCAGACTATGAGAATTTAAGTAAGCAAGCAAATCACTCTGAAGGTCTTGAACAAAAAGATTTTATTAAAACAAAAGACCTTGAGAATGGTTTTGCTATATGTTACAAACCCCTTGAGCACTCTCTAGTTCTCAAAGAGTACTGTAACATCAATGCTGATCAAAATAAAATTGTTTCCATGCTTTGCAACTTAAAGACCAACAATACTAATGGGATTGGATACTCTAGTAGTAAAACACTAGAGGAACCAAGCTCATCAGTTATTGATGGAAGCTTCTCACTTCCAAATCTTTACTCTACATTTGTATCTGATAGCTCTCTGATGAAACAAATGGAGGATGAAGGTTTGACAACTAACAGTCTAGGACCCTCAAGCAAGTGGGTACCAAGAGACAAAATTGTTTACTTGATTGCAGGTGAAACTAAGACTCTGAACCTTCCAATCACATGGATGCATGTGACTGTGAATGGAAGAAGAGCAATTGTGCATAGAAGGCACATTCTTGAAGAGTCAGATGGAGAAGAAGATGAAGAGGAGTACATAAGGAGCAGGAGGGAGTATGAAGACTTTGTAGCATGTATTGAAGATGACAACAACTCAGTATGGTGGAGTGATTGTTCAGGCTATGACACTGACTTCACCTAATCAAGAAAGCTTCAATGCAAGGTAAGTATGCTTAACTCCTGAATGACATATTCAGAGGAATAACTTTCAAAGGTTTTAAAATGTATTCTTAGGATACACATTGTTCAGTACTAAAAACCTTGAAAAATCCTGTCTGAACATATTTTCTTGTGTCCTGAAAAGACTTGTTTTTCAGCCTCTGAAGTTCTTCAGGTTTCAGTATCTGAAGAATCTCAGACTCTGAGAAACGTTTCAACCTCTGATGGTTAAGCCTCTGAATACAAAATGAATTGGAAACGTTTAAGTATTTTTACTAAAATGTTTTGGCGCCAAAGAGACAACACGCATACACGTTCTGATTGGTTTGAATGCAGTTAATGATTAGTTTGTTTTATTTTCTTTAATGTTTTGTGTGTTTTAATTTGTTTTATGTTTTCTAAAAACTCTTAAACACTCACATCTTACACTATCAAACTCTTGCTCTTCAAAGACTAGAACAAGCTTTATCTCTCGCTTTAGCAATTTCCACACCCTAACTTTCTGAAATGGCATATACTTCAACATCAGTTCCAGACTCCGTGTTTACTTTTCCCAAAAGCTTTCCGATCAACACTATCGCTTGCACAGACATGTTTTCTACGGATTTATCTCTTAAGATGGAGGGAAAATCTCTGAACCTGGTTATGGAACAACCAGTGGACTTTGATAGTTTGGAAAAGAATCAGATATATTGATGTTCTAAAGTTCTTTTCTAATCATAAAGGGAGCTTTAGATACATGAATCTATTAAATGGTCCAATCTATCCTGATCTAGTAAAAGATTTCTGGATTAGAAGCAAGGTAAGGACTGTTGAAGATTATCACAAGGAGCTAGCTGCAAGGAGGAAAGAAAAGCCTGAAAATGAAGACAAAACCCCTCAAGAGTTAGGATTGAGAATCATTGAGGAAACAGAGGTACATTCTGTTGTGTGCGGCTTTGAAGTAATTCTTACTACTTCAAACTTGGCTAAGGTGTTATCCATCCCAAACGAAGGCATCCATTATACCTTTAGTCACAGTGAAGCACAAGAATCTATGTTTCTGAAAAATATGACAAGACATTGCTATGTCAAAGGAACAAGCTGTGAGAGCAACAAGATAGGTGATCTGAAGCCCTCTCAGAGGATATTAGCCAAAATCATGTTAAGTTCTATATTTCCAGGAAATGAAAATCCTGATCATTTGTCATGGGATCATAGACACTTTGTCTATTTTCTTACAAGAAAATATAACTTAAATTGGGCTAAATACATCTTTGATCACCTATGCAAACATGTGCTTAAAACTCTTAATCAGACTAAGACTGATATACATATAGTCTACGCAAGAATCCTCAGTGAGATTTTCTATCAATGTGGGGTGATAGATTTAATCAAAGCTGTTGGGCATGACTACTTGTTAAGAGAATTCAGAGCCCCCACCATATCTGCTCAAACACTCTCTCAGACGAACCTGTTGTCAAGACATGAAGTACAACTTTCAGAATCTCTGATACCTCAAACTCACTCAGAACCTTCCTTAGTAAAGAAATGGAACATTGAAATGCCTATAGTCTCTAGTGACATTGTCAATAAGTATATTCAACTCCTTGATAACCTAGGAGAAGGGTTTAAAACTGAAAGGGAAGAAGTGAAGAAGAAGAAGAGAAGAAGGCTAGTAAAGGCATATAAGGTTGAAGACTCAGAAAGTGATGAAGAACCTCTCAGTATCAGACAAAAGCAACCTACTGAAGAACATGAGGAAAAGTTTGCTGAAACCTCAGATCATAAATCAGGTGATGTATCTCTCTCTAAACCTGTTGTTACTTCTGCTCAAGAAATTCTTTTTACCTCATCACCAACCCAACCCCTCTCAAACTATAATCAGACAACTTCTGAAGATAACCTTACCATAAAACAACTTATATCAGAACCTGTTAAAACAACTCACCCTGAACCAGTCTTGATCAACATATCATCATCATCATCTTCGACTGATTCTGACCCTAATGAGTTAGATGAGATTCTCGCTAATTTTGAACTGCTTAATGCCAAATCTAAGCATAAAATAGCTCAATCATCTATAACTCAAACTTTTTCAAACCCTCATACACCCACATATCAAACCTCATATGAACATGTTGTTTCAAAAGAAAACCTGAACCTCTCATCATCAAACCATGTTGAGTCTATGATCAATGAACTCTCTACAGAAAATTTCCATCTCAAAAATCTTGATCATACCAGCCCTAGTCCTCAACAATTTCAACAAATACCTATTCACTCCAATCCCCAACTCACAAATACACCCTTATCCAATGAACCTCATCCAACCCAATCAGATAATCCTGATGTCTTGAGCAATTGTAATGACTTGTTTAAACAGATACATGGTCTTTATGACCTAAGGCAAACAGATATGCCTTCATTTGAGTATACTGCTCAATGGGGAAGTCTGACAGAGGAACTAGTAAAAGAGTTGTATAACCTTCAGAAGATAGTTGTGGAAGAACAGAAGAAGTTTGACAAAGGGAAAGCTATCAATGCTAAAAAGGACATTCAGAATCAAATGGACACAAAGAGCAATCATCCTGAATCCTCTGCTGCAAGAGAAAAGGTGGACGATCTGAATGTTTCTCGTCAAGACAGTCTGAGGGGTGATCAAGGCAATCAACAGCATCTAAGGAATCCTGTCTATGAGAGTGATATCAAAAGGATTGAAGACAAAGTAGACAAGTTTATAGGATTGATGGAAGAAGTAAATGCCAATCAGAAAAACATCATGACAGTCCTAGCATCTTTCTGTAGTCAAACCCAACCTTAGGATTTCTTTGTTTATTTATAGGGCTTCATGATTGATTACTCATAAGATTTGTTTGATAATTCTGTCATTAATTCTGTTTAGCATTTCTTTTGTTTGTCTTAATTCGTCAACTGATTTACATTCTTGATTAAGCAAACATTCGTGCAAATTGATTTTTCAAACTCTTGAGTTTCATTTATAAAGTTGATGATCAATGTGTACAATATGTGGATATTCTTAAAGGATCAAAATTAAATAACAAGAAGAAATATAATTAAGAACATCAATTTACAACAAGCCAAAGAAATAATTTTATTAAAAATGAGTATTTGTTACATAAATTTCTAAAGATGATAAACTGGTATCCTTAGATGGTGAAATTGGGTGACCCAGCTTGGATGGCACCTCTCTTGGGGAATATGAGTCAACTGACTCTTCCTTAGGAGAAGATTTTAGATCATCTAAGATTTGATCATCAGCTTGGTCTTGTTCAGGAAAATTTGTTCTCAAATACTCTAACCAGTCAGAGTCCCATTCTTCAGACTCTGTATGAGAATCTGCTTGTTCAGACTCTGAAGTAAGAAGAATCTCAGGCTTTGGCTTTGTGTTTTCTCCCAGTCAGAGTCCCATTCTTCTTTGTGTTTTCTCCTATCTTGACTGACTCTCGTTGAAACTACTTTCTTCTTCTCTGAGCGTTTCATTTTCTCTCTCAGGAGATCTATCAATAACCTAAGATTATTCTGTGTGAGTAAAATGACTAGGTATCTCTCTCCTTTTATAAGCAAAATTCAAGGGCCGAGTATTAAATGTGTTCAACCACTCCTGATTTGACGGCATTGAAAGTTAAATTTCTATTAATCGCTTATATTACCTTTTTGATAATGACAAAAGGGGGAGAAAGAATATTGGTAAATCAATTGTTGGAAGAAGCGAAATTACTTGGCTTTTTAGGGCCTTGTAGTGCTTCAGAGAGAGAACGTATGAGAGTGGTCAAAATAGTAGCATGAGGTACATGCTTTGTTATGACAATCTGATCTTTGAGGATTTCAAAATATTGTACTAAAGAACTCTGAACTGTTTTCAAATTTTTGTTCAGACTCTGAGCTATTTTCTTTGAAAAGATTTTTTTAAAAGCTCTGAACTGTTTGAAAATATTTTGAACTCTGAAGCTGCTAATGATAACCATCAGAACCAAGTGTGTATGTAGAAGTCTTTAAGCGCCTCTGATTCTCTTTTGTCATTCAATTTAAATATTGCTTCATCTTGCATCTGCATTAAGGGCTTAATTTCAAGGAGAATGCATTTATTAATTGAAGTTTATTATTCATAATTAGTTCTTGAGTAAGGGTGCAACTTTACTCAAAGATTATCACACTATGGAAAGAAGAAGCTTGCAAACCTTGTTCTTTACATAGTGAAATATGAATAATTTAAGTCATATAATAAAGTAGTTTTGAAACTGATTAAAATTAACTATGGATACAAAATAGGGGGAGCTTACAAACCTAACCCTATGGGTTATCAGACTTAGGGGGAGCTTGCAAAACTCAGAAGCCTAATGTCAACATAGCTGATTTTTATCAACAACAATTGTATTTAATACTTGTGTTTGTCATCATCAAAAAGGGGGAGATTGTTGGAACAAAATATGTGTTAATACACACCCTTAAGTTTTGATGATAACAAAGTATTAAATGGACAATTGATGGTACTAATGTTTAAATTAAGTCCAGGAGAATTCAACGTTTAATCAAGAGCACACTTAATTTAAACTCTGATGAAACCAATGGAAGTCTGAATAATTTGACTCTGAAAGAGTTCAAATGCTACAACGTGGTCAGAAGCTATACAAAGATCAGAAGCTCAAAGTAGATCAGAACGTCTGAAGCTGTTCAGGGACTCAGAGGAGTTCAGAAGCTCAAGGATATTCAGAGGCCTACAAGAGTTCAGAGGCTATCTGCTAGTCATGAGTCATTCAGAGGATGAAGACGTTCAGAAGCTGAATTGCGAAGGACTATCAGAGGCCAACCATTCAAAGACCAATCAGACTCCAAGATTATCAAAGGTTCATCAGAAGCAAAGGAATTCCCAGTCATCAGAGGGCTACATCAACTACAACTTATCAAGCCTGATGACTTGTTCTAAGGTCAACTAAATTGCAACGGTCACAAAGGATGTAATCCCTCTCTCTAGGAGCTAGTTGTACCTTATAACTGTACCATTGGACAGACAGCAAAGGTGAAGCTTCTCTGCAAAGGAAGACGTGGCTTTACTCAACGGATCTTCAATGTCTACAGCTGTCCAATTTACAACGGGAATTTCTCCAACGTCTCAATGTCTTTCTCAACTCATATAAATATGCCAAAGAAAGAATTGATGACTAGCGCTCACCATTAGATAAAATCTCTCAGAAGAAAGTGAGAATTTGAATTGTAATAGATAATATCTCTCAAATGAAGTGAGCATAGAAACTAGCTTAGAGCCTCTGAAGTTATTATGATTGTAATTAGTTTTAAGCTCTTAAGTTAGTAGTAAGTCTTCTGCTTAGTGTAGAAGCAAGAAAGTCTTCTGCTTAGTGTAGAAGCACGTAAGTCTCAATCTTAGTGATTAGAGCAGTGAAGTCTTGAGCCTGAGTGCTTGAGCAAGGAAGCCTCTGATCTTGTGTGATCAGAGCAAGGAAGTCTCTCTGTCTTGTGTGACTTAGAGCAGGAAGTCTCAAGCTTGTGTGCTTGAGCAAGGAAGTCTTTGATCTTGTGTGATCAGAGCAAGGAAGTCTCTATGTCTTGTGTGACTAAGAGCAGGAAGTCTTGAGCTTGTGTGCTTGAGCAACTATTGTAATCCTTGTGATTATAGTGAAACTCTCTTGGAAACAAGGGGACTGGAGTACTCTCAATTTGTGAGGGGAACCAGTATAAATTGTTGTGTGTTCTTCTCTCTCTCACTCACTCATTTACTCCTTCATCATTCATAACGCCATAAGTTAATTGTGTGAATAATCCGCTGTGCTTTAAAGACTCTGAAAAGATTTAAATATCTTGGAAAGTTTTTAAATATCCAAAACACAATTCAACCTCCCCTTCTTGTGTTTTCTCCATGCACCTTCAACACCCTCTCACGTCCAGGACCGAACAATCTAGAACGTGGAATCAACAATGGGTGATCCAAATATGAGAGGTCTCCACCTCAAACAATAAATGGATCTATGATAGATTCTAATACCATAGTAGAATTTGGGAAATCTATACTCAATTACAAAAAGGGTCATGTTAACATGTGCCCTAAGGGCACATGTTAAGATATCTTAAAATAGAAATTGTGCATTTAATGTTGCAAGAAATTTAATGCTGGAGAGATAAGTTGCACAACTAATTTCAATAAATACTTTCTAAATTTACTTCATTAACATGTGCCCTTAGTGCACCTGTTAACATTCTCCAATTAGCGTGAGAGTTGAGGTCTACACTACTCTTATAAAGGCTATTTATGTCATATCTTTAGCCAATGTGAAACTTCTAACAAGAAAAAATTATTAAAATAAATTAATATAGGGATATTCAACAATAATATAAGCTCGTAATACTGTTTGCACAATTTATAGTGAATATGGACACACCACAAATTTGGTATGATGTGAGGATTAGGAATAGGTCAATTTGATTCAATTTTAGGATTTCTTTTTTGTTTTGATATAGGATTACAAATTATCTTAATAAAAGAAAAAAAGAAAATGACTGAGATTTATTCAGTTCAATCATATGGTGGATGCCAAAAGGTGGTCCACTATGAACTGTGCATACCCCATAATTTGCTTAGATCTATTTTACATCAATGCATCCACATTCCAAATATATAGCCGTGATTCATCCAATAAACAATAAATATAATATAAACTAAATAAAGGATGGATCCGTGTCTGTATAACTCTTTAACACTTAGCTCAATTAACTTAATCTAATGTGTCTGTATAATTTTTTAACACTTAGCTCAATTAATTTAATCTAATGAACTACTTATTTCACCTGCCGCTAACTATTTTGAATATATGTATAACCCTATTGATAATTATCAATGATATTATTGGAAAAATTGAATTTCAAATTTCATATTCACCATTTCTCTAGATTCAAAATATGTTAGCTTCCTAACTAATTTACTTAAAAAATTAGTTGATATGATTGATGGATCTGACTTTATTTGAAATTTATTAATCACTTCAGACCAATCATTCAAAATTAATATTTTTGTAATATTTTCATTGTAGTTTTTTTTTTTATCAAATTTTCATTGTAGTTTGTACTATTCCATTAAGTTCTAAATATATGAAAAAAAAATATGCCCACAAAATTTGGTGTAATAAAATTTAGAATAAAAGCATCAAGTCAAATTTCGTTGATTCAATTATTCATCACTCCAAGTTTATATTTTGGTAAATAAAATTTTGATTATTTTAAACTAAAATCTAACACAAGGGACTCTATTTAAAAAAATATAAAAAAGAAGAAAAAGTCTAAAACAAAGGACTCTGCTCAGCAAATGCCAGAAAGTTCAGGACCGATGTGGTGAAAATGATACAGGAAATGCTAATATGTATTTTAGAGTTCTTGTTAGTTTATTAAATATAAAAATAAAACAAAATAAAATTGTACATTTAATTTTTAAAGAGTTAAAAATTATTTTTTTCCAACGTATAATTACTATTAATAGAGTCTTTAACATGTATCATTAAAACACAAATTAACAAGGACTAAACTTATGTACAGTTCCATATATAGAGTTCTTCATGTACTATATACATGGAGGTAATTATTTTAATTTAAAAGCTATTTTATTTTATTTTTTTAAATTAAAACAAAATGATAACTACATTTTTGTGAGAGGAACAACAAAAAATGCATTTAAAGAAATGCATATAAGTTTTGTCCAATTAACAAATCCAAAAAAACATAGCAGTACTTCACTAAATTGGTCCTCTAATCAATATAAAAATAAAATAAAATAAAATAATTGGTCCTCTAACAAAAAAAACACCCCTAGCTACTTGATGGGAGGATTTACCGGAAAGCACGTGGTTTAATTTATACTGTTTTGAATCTCAGTCGTTAATTTTTGAACAAATGGTTTAGATTAAATACAATAAAAAACAACCACTAAAGATTTGATCATGATCGAACTGTCAGAATGCAATACTGCGTCATGCAATAACTGCACCAAGTTCAATCCCCTACTTGATGATTCTTGAGAGTCCTACTCTATCACGTTACAACCTTCAAGAGAATGTGAATAAAGAATTAAGAATATTGATTTTGACAGCCATATGAATTATTATTAGGAGTATAATAATAGCCACATGGATGAGGAAGCTAGAAATTAAAAAATAATGATTAATTAAAATGAAACATGACTAAAACAAGGAAAACATTGCATGCAGTGGATAAAGGTTTTGGTCCCATTTGTGAAGACTGAAGAGTGAAGACGCGGCGCATCATCATCGTCAAGTTGGTCCTTCCAGCTAATATTATCATCCAATTATTGCATACTATTACTCACCAAAGTTTACAAATGAAATCTACAACTCTACCTACATTTAGAAGACCTAAAATAACCAAAGATTAGACGTACGCCGTTAATGAACTTCTCTTAAAATAAATTGTTTGAATGAATTTAAATTTGAATTTTGGTGAGTAGGGTCGATTGACAGTATGTACAGCCAACTCGATATAGTCGGACTTCCAAAATTTTGTGTTCAATTATCCAATTTTGTGGGTCAAATTTTTATTAGTAGGTGTGAAATACTTGATAGTGTAAATATATTCATTGCAAAACAAGTGTTTTAGTGGTTATATGTTGCTTGTTTTGAATGATCTTGTAAAACCCTTTTTAGTAAACATTAAAAAGAATTGAATGACGTTGTAAAAAATTTAAGTTATCTAATTGATTAACCTTATAAAACATCTCTTTGTTAAAATATACCCAAAAGACATCATACACTTATTTTAGTTATACGCAACTCACGTTCTCACAGCGGCCTCTTTTTTTCAAACCCTAGTTTATCTTCTTCATCCATCAACAGAGGGGTGGTTTTAGGGTCAACTTTTGACCCAAAATCATCACTCTAAATTGTTTTATCCTTTATTTTTATTCAAATAAGTGATTTTCACATCTATTTATTTTTTTCTTCGTGATTTTGTGTTTGTGTAGTCTTGTGCGGCGTTGTGTTTGTAGTATCGTCTTGTGCGACATTTGTTGGTTTTTCTTTTTAGTATCGTGTATCGTTGATTCAAATTGACATATTCACCTCAACTCATTACAGATCTGATGAAGACATGGACATCAACGTTGCAGATCCGGGAGTATGAACATTCAGGTTACATTTATTTTGTCATTTTTGTAGGCACTTTCATGATGTCGTTGTATGCTATTAACTTGATTCAAATTGACATATTCACCTCAACTCATTACAGATCTGATGAAGACATGGACATCAACGTTGCAGATCCGGGAGTATGAACATTCAGGTTACATTTATTTTGTCATTTTTGTAGGCACTTTCATGATGTCGTTGTATGCTATTAACTTAGGTACTACAAGATTGTTTGTAGATTCACCTTTTCAGTTTTTAGCGATCTTAAATTTGTAATGATCTATGTATGCTTTAATTTGAATGAATGGACATTTCCTTTTAATAAAAAAAAAAGTTATCTAATTGTACTAGATTAGTCTTTTCAATTATTATTTTTCAAGATAGGCACTATAAATCACATTATGAGTAGTGTACACCATTACCCTTGTTTATGTATTAATTATGTTACAAAAAATACATAAGATTTTATGTGTTATGTCACTCAAGTTTTTTTTTTTTTTAATCAGCAAATATAATATAACACTTCACTATAAAATATAAGACATACAAATGACGAAAAAAGTACAAATTGCAACAAAAAAAAAATGCAATAGAACAACATCCCCAAATAAAAGTAACACCATTTAAAATTCAATAAGGACACAATAAAATCCAGACCCATGGTAGAACACTAAACATAAGCATAACAGAAACATCTCTCAGTGACAAACACTCTTGTCAGACCGGACCCTTTAGGATAAAAGAAACATTTGTTAACCAAACACACTCCACGTAGATCTGAGCAAACTGCAACCCATCAAGACAACCGGCTCGGCGGAAATCGGCAAAAGACTCTGGTCAAAGCAAAAAGTCTACATCTATGATCCGATTGTGTGAAATCGGAGAATACCCAGAAAGAAAATGTCGGCAAAGGAAAGAGATTTGACAGAGAGAGGCCATATTCTAGAACCGCAACAAACTACAACCACCAAATACCACCATACCACGACAATTCACACCGCCAATCACAACACTAAGCAGAGGGCCAACAAGCGGCAAAAACCACCCCCAAACAAAACTCACGGAACCCGAAAATAGAAGTGAAACACGCCACCACTTTCAACAACACCACTCGAGTTTACGGCGGCTGCTGATTACATTGTGATGGTAGAAATTTGGATTTTAGGGTAGGGTGAGGCTGATTATGTCAAGAGAGAAGTCAAGAGGAAGAGAGATGCTCAAATTTTATACTAACGTTATGTTACTCAAGAGATATGAATGAAGTTAGTTTGTAAGATTTAGTTCAATGAACAAATATATGATTAGATTGAACACTTTATTTTAATTTAAACCTAGAGTTTTACATGTGTGTGAATTTTAAGTGATAATTATTACATCATCTATGATAAAAAAAATTATCGCTTATTATACGGTGGCGGACTGGCAGTTGTATTTTTAGTGAATTTGGTTGTTGGAAAGTGACTAAACAAGTACAATCGATGAACTTTTTATTGACTGTGTCCATTGTTAGAAGTCTCACATTGGCTAGAAATATGGCAAAGATAGTCTTTATAAAGTAGTGCAAACCTCAACTCTCAATCTAGCTTTTGTGGTTGAGTATAGGCCTCTCAATTTCTTATATGGTATCAGAGTCTATCCTAGATCCATTTGTTGATTGTTGTGGAGACCTCCCATATTTGGGCCACCCGTTGTTGTTGATTCCACGCACCAAGTCCAATAGTGCTGGGCGTGAGGGGGTGTGTTAGAAGTTTCACATTGACTAGAGATATGGCAAATATAGTCTTTATAAATTAGTGCAAACTTCAACTCTCAAGCTAGCTTTTGTGGTTGAGTATATGCCTATCAAATTCTAATAGCCATTTGTGGACCAAAAATAACACACACGTAGGTTGAAAATGTCTCAATTAAATTTGAAGTATGATATTGATTGGTGGCTAACAATGTTCTATTATGTTAATAATCAGGGCCTAAAGCCTAAAATAATTGTATATTAAAGCATTTTAAAAATAAAATAAAAATAACATAGAGTTTATAGAAAATAATTGAAAAAGTTAAGCCTTTTTTTCACATTAAAAAAATTAAGTTTTATTAAGTCCAAATTTTGTGAGAGCTTATTTTAATCCAAGAATTTAAAGGCTAAAGTCTTAATTTGGACTGTTTACTTTTGGACTGATTTTTTAATTTAGCAACTATAATTTCACTTTTTCAAAAGAATAAGCAGAAGTACTGTGATTTTTTAGTAAAAAAAAAAAAGTGGAAGTACTGTGATTTGAACTTTGATCAATGCATAATATATATAATATTCATACCAATTAAGTTATGTTCTCGATGACACTCTTAGACTAACCTTATCAACAACATAACAAATATGTGTGTGTTTTTGAACAATTTAATTTTTAGCTGAGATCGTATAATCACTTGAGTTAAATATTTTGGTTAATATTATATCACTTTTTTGATTTGTTAACATTCTGGTTCCCAAAAAAATACTCTTCTTATAACTCAAATTCAATTACAAGATAAATAAAATTTAGTAAAAAATTATTCTCACAAAAAATCGAACTCAAGTTCTTCTGATCGGAGTTCAATATATTAATTACACTACGGCACTTCTAATACATATTAGTACTGTAGTACAGTAGTATATTCGAATATCCTGGAATGAAAATGAATGAAGTGTTAGGTGCACTTAATTGTTTTTCTTTTTTATATCAAGAAACTTCTTTACTAAAAATATATTTATAGAAATGAACTAATTTTAATATTGGATTATGACAAAAAGACAAAACAAATAAACCCCACCGATTCAAACGGGATAAGACCAAAAATGAGGTTGCACTTGCAACGTTGTTTCTTACAAATCCATAAGAGATTAGGTTGGTTTTGGTTGGAAGAAATAATTGCATTCCAAATGACGTGGATCCATGCTGTAGTCTCTATTTTATCACCCAAACTATTAACCTTCTCTCGAAACTACCTAATTAAAATCACTATATTCTCATCTTAAAAATCTTATTAAATCTCAATTATCAATAATCAATCATAATCAACAATTGGGTCCTATCTTAACACATGTGTGCTAACTTAACTCTTTCATTTGCGCGGCGAATAGATATTGTTGTCTTATCCTTAATTTTCTTTCTATATAAACATATTCATTGTTCATTATTTTTTCCACACACAAAAACATTTGACTCAAATATTAATTTTTGTAACATCATCATCATCATGGGTGCAACATCTATGGCTCGTGTTACTAGGTATTTGCCAGCTGGTTTTAGAAGGGAATTGTCTAGACAAAAATTACAACAATTTGGTGAAACAAATCTTGGTGATGTTGAATTTGATTTTCTTGATCATTGTGATCATGAGTTTCAAAATAATGAAATGGAGTTAGATTTTGAAGATGATGATTGTATAGAAAAGGTTAATGAAGAAAGTTGTCATGATGAGGAGAGTAGAAATTTTTGGGATAATCAACTTCAAGTTTTGCAGGTAATTAATCATTTGATTTATGTGATTTGTATGTATTAATTATGTTTTACTAATTTCTTAATTGTAAATCTTGGTATATAGTTGTATGTCAATTTTTCATTCTTATCTCATGTATATTTCTCAATGAAATGAATGATCCAATTGAAGTTTCAAAATTTGAGATCTGGAAAATTAAAATACAGATCAAACATTAAAGTTTTTAAATGATATTATTAGAATTTAAATTACACAAAATTCTAAATGTATATATCACCATTAAATTGAATTCGAATTCTAATAATATCATGACAAATCAATATTTTGTCACTTCTCTCCACTTAAAGTATATATGTTTCGTTATTAGATTAAATGGTAGTCTTTCGCATCATGACAAATCAATATTTGAACTTGAGTTAAAAAACGTTCATATTTAGCGTCCAATAGAATTAATCATTTTGTGATGTGTTGACCAATTAAATTGGTTTTGATTTGATGCAGACCCATATATATAGAACAAGTTCTATGGAATTAAGCATAAGGAATGCAACAAAAGAAGCTATTGAAGAAATAGATAGATCAAAAATAGAATGCAGTTGTAGTAGACAAATTGGTGCAGCCAGCTCATGTACAAATTGTTATATGAGTCAAGTCTCTAGACACCTACAAAATGCTGGTTTCAACAGTGCCATTTGTAATACTAAATGGAAAAGTTCAAATAATATTCAATCAGGTAATTAATTTAATTTAATTAGTACTAATTTTTACACTTTAGTTTAAACAAGCAATAAATATAATAAAATTTTCATCAAATGCATGCATCTTTTTTTTCTTTTTGACCCAATTGCAAATACTTTTTCTATTATTAATTAATTAACAAATTTGTCTCATATTATCTATTTTAACCTTAAAGTCCCTTTCAAATCACTAAACTATGTTACATTGTTACCTTTCTCATTTATATATAAATCGGCATCATTAGCTATCTTAATCTTATTAATAAATAGCCACTAGGTTAGGTGTATATATTTTTCAAAAGCAATAGGACCTCTTATTAAAAAATTAAGGTGTTAGGTAAGCCTATTGAAATCAAATTTATGCACCTGCAATGCAAACTCATATAGAGCCCAATTGTTATATTTTATTTTATTTTTCTTTTTTGTAATTTATTTTTTAAAAATGATTCAAATGAAAATTTATTTTGAGTAGCTTATCTTAAAAAAAAATCAATAGTTAATTTTTTAATTATTTAGTATTATTATTATTTTAAACAAACCCAAAATAACAAATCTTTTATTAGAAAAAAAAAACCGCCAAAAATTAATCTCAAATTAATATACACTGATCAAAGCTAACAATTATACCATAATCACTATTGCAGGGGAACATACATTTTTGGATGTAGTATATAATACAAGCAAAGAAAAAGCAGATATTAGAGTAATCATAGAGCTAAATTTTCGAGCACAATTTGAGATAGCAAAAGCAAGTGAAAACTACAATTGTCTTGTGAGAAAAATCCCAGAGGTTTATGTAGGAAAAGCAGAGAGATTAAGCAACATAATCAAGATTATGTGTTTGGCAGCTAAAAAATGTTTAAAGGAAAATAAAATGCACATGGGACCATGGAGAAAGCATAAATACATGCAAGCTAAGTGGTTAGGTCCATGTAAAAGGAAAACTTCAATAAATTCACTTTCAATGGGATATTCTGATAGGATTAGTCCAAAACAAAAGCCAAAGGCTTCAATGTTAACAGTGGATTTGTTAGAGATTATTCCTAATATGCATTATACTGCACTTGAAGTTGTGTAAATTGTTATTTTTGGTGTATTGGTTAAGATATGAAGGTTGATATTGGAACACGCGCGGTCGGAACACCGTACATAAAGTATAACTTTTTCTCCTCGAATGATGAGCAAGGAAACCGAGGAGAGGACGAGCAAAAAATAAAGGCGAAACATGTTCCGATCATATGAAAATACGGTGTTGGGTGTTCCTAAATTATTTCTGTAATATGGTAAAGAAAAAAATTATCTCCGTAATATAGAATTTTGTTTTTGTTTTTTCTTTCTTTTTTTCTTTATTTCTATAGTGAGAAAGGTGTGAATCAAATATCATTTCATAAGTATGTAAAAAGTTTATAGCAATATATATATATATAGGAACTTATAAATTTCAAAGATCAAATAAGACATATACCTATTTTTGCTGATTGAGAAGGAAGCATTTGACTTGAGAACATAATACAATGTACCAGTGTTATTTTGTGCTGTTCTATTTATTTTTTAACTTTTTAGGTGAAACTAACTATATATATTTCTTTTCTTATGTTATAAATTTTTATATTTTGATTTGTCTTTTAATAATAAAAGAAACAAAATAAATTTTGGGGTTAAGTTTTGCTTATTTTATATAAACAGTTTAAAATCGTAGTTTTTATTGCAAATTGAGATGAACTCCTCTCCTCCTAAGATTGACATTTTAGCGGGAATTAAAGGATTCCACACCTTGCTAGCCCACTCCACTTCAGAATCATCTTCTTCAGTGACCTTAAGTAGGCTTCTTTAACCGCGTAACTCAAATCTCCTCATTGCCATTTGTCACTCTCTTCGACCTTCCTCTCAACACCTAACACCACTCCATTACATAGATCTACTAACTCTTCTTCCCAACTACAATAAAATTAGAGAAATGTGGTTGAAGATCATAGAAATGTGTGAAATATTATTCATCTTAAAAAGTGAAATTATAATCATTACACTATTTGACATATATAAACAATGTTACTTAGCCATTCGATATTCAAAATAATTATGCACGAGTAAGACAAACGTGCAACAAGTTGCATCGCTAATCCTTTCTAAATGGTAAAACAAAACCGATCCTTTTGAAAGAAAAGAAATTCGTGAAATAAAATGAAATTAAAAATGAGATGTAATTAGAAGGGATATGGGGTATTACATGAATTTATAAAATGAGTGTTGGTGAAAAATCTAAATGTAGAGTATAAAAAAATATCTTTCCGTATATAATGTTTTCCAAGCCCACTTTAGTATTCGTCAAAAAACAAAAGCCCACTTTAGTAAACAATCGGGTCATGACTAAGTGTCAAACCATCCCCGCTAAGAGTGGCGCTTCAGAAAATCTTTTTTCTACTCCTACAATTATACTTCTACCCTTATAAATTAATTTATTTTCTAGTTTTATCCTTTATTTTTTTTTTGGTAGAATAATTTTACTGTTTGTTATTTGAGTTAAAAAGAAAATTGACTTATAGTGACGGATAAAACTGTTACTAAAAGTCAAATTTAATTTGAAATATTGAACCGACTTACTTTCAAAAATAAGGTGTTCCGGTAAACAGTAATGAACTGGAATACTTTGAAAAAAGAGTACCGGTATTGGTGCAAATGAGATCTATCTACAGATTTTTTACTTTTAGTGATAGTTTTGTCTGTCACTATAAGTCAAATTTCTTGTGTTCAAATTAGTATACCAGTAATTCTAAAGAAGGTGTACCGGTAAACAATGTTGCACCTGAATACTTTGAAAAAAGAGTATCGGTTTTGGTGCAAATGAGAATTATATACAGATTTTTGACTTGTAGTGACTGTTTTGTCTGTCACTATAAATCAAATTTCTTATGTTTAAACTAGTATACCGGTAATTCTAAAGAATGTGTACTGGTAGATAATATTGAACCGAAATACTTTGAAAAAGAGTACCAGTATTGGTGCAAATGATGTCTATCTACAGATTTTTTTTTAACTTTTAGTGACAGTTTTGTCTGTCACTATAAGTCAAATTTCTTTTAATCTCAAATAATAAAGAGTAAAATTTTTCTAACAAAAAAAATCAAGGGTAAAATTGGAAACAAAATTAATTTGTAGGTGTAGAGGTATAATTGTAGGGGTAGAAAAAACATTCAGCACTTCAAGCATTGAGAGAGTATAGTAGTAATAATTAACGAGAATATGGATAGGACACTATAGTATCTGTCTCCAAATCTCCGGTTTGAAAAATATTTATATCTAGATCTGTATCTGTGTGGATAATAGTTCTAATTTTAAGGCTTAATTGTAGTTTTCATGGTTCTATTTTTACTATTTTATAGAATTGGTTCCCCTATTTTAAAGTTTGATAGTTTTGGTCCTCAAACACATATCTTGTCTAAAATATGGTGATACATCATATTTTAAATTAATTCTATGAAAGATTTTTCTCACAATTTTATCAATGTTGGTATTTTTATAGTTAAAAATTATGATAGGGGGACCAAAACTGTTAAATTTTCAAATTAGGGGCTAAATCTACAAATAATAAAAATAGAGGGACCAAAACCACAATTAAACCTAATTTTAATATGGATACTCATACTTTTGCTGGATATTCGTTAACGGCACTTTAGCTATAAAAAAAATTGTGGTCTTTTATCATATTTTATGTAGCAGGTTATTTACCTTTTAAAACTTGCATATTAGAGTGCAAACCCACAATGCAGAAAGTACCTACGATTCTAAGAATAGAGAAATTTTTCTTACTACAACCCATATGGGACGGGACATGGGAGCAATATAATAAAGGGCTAAATATCATTTTAGTTCCTATTTACTTTTAAGTTTAGTCCTTATTTACTTTTTATTATATTTTTAGTCCCTGGAAAATTATTATGCATTCTGTTTTGGTCCCTACTGATAAATTAACTTATATTTTTGAATTCTTTTTCCGCAAGTATATTTGAAACATTATAAAAAGTTCCTCCGGAAAAAACAACTAAAAATTTGATTTCTAAATCATGATTTTTATTATTTTTATCTTTAATTTTTGATGTATGAAAAATTTATATTTAATACATACCATTTTAAAAAATTCTAAATTTTAGTAAACAAATTTTATATGATATTTTAAACATGCATATGAAAAATCATTCAAAAATTTAAGAGTTCAATGAGAATTAACAAAATTTAGTGTTAGTAGGGACTAAAACTATGTGGAAGGAAAAATTTATAGGGACCAAAAATATAACAAAAATTAAGTAAGGACTAAACATAGAAGATCCACATTTTATAAGGACTAAAAGTATATTTAATAACCCTATAATAAATTGAAAATTACTTTTGCCACCCTACTTTGATATAAATGGGAGATAGCAGAAATAAATTAATCAACACTCGTAAAGAAAAGAAATGGAACATGTTATCTTAGCTATATCACATGATGTTGGAACATACAATCCGAATTTAAGTGTCTTTGGAATCTAGTTTCCGAACCCAAATGAATTTCGGATTGTAGAATCCATAGTATACTGGCTCCACCTAAAATCGGGGGTATTTTGAGATTTTTGGGAGGTCTGGTAGCAACAAGGGGGCCTAAAGAGTAATTTTCAATTTTTTTTAAGGCAAATATATCATAATGTTTAAAAATCGTAGCAATGAAAGAAAAAGAAAATCAGGCTAAAATAGCGTTAGGAAAAAAAACTAGATTATTATAAAACATATTTTCTCGTTCTTATGAGCATAACTTAATTGATAGAGACATCAATTTATATATGTAGAAGCCAGAGTTTGAACATAAGATTTTCACTTATTCATTTCAATTTAATTGATGAATTTCTAGCAAATACACTACTTAACAATTTTTTTTTGAATAGTCTTATAACAAAAGTTTATTCCAAAGAAGGAGAATCCTCAAAAGTTTAAAGATTTTGGGTCAGTTTGAATTAACTTATTTTTTAGCTTATGCAATATAAATTAGGTTTTATGCTAGTATTTTATAAGTTCACACTAGTGAAAGTTGTATTTTTATAAGCCATTTTATCATAAACTAGCTTGACAAACTTATAAAAATACATAAAAATTGCATAAGTTGTTTGCATAAGCTCAAAAATAAGCTAATCCAAACGGACCATTTATACATACTCCCTCCATGCCAAAATATAAAACCTAATTTGACTACTGCATGTATGCCAACGTACAATTTTGATCACTAATATCTTTAATTATTTATTAGTAAAAATTATAAAAATTTGATATTTTGAAAATACTCATCAAAACAAATCATATATGCCAATATTTAAATCTATATATTATTAAAAACATATGGTAAAAGCAAAATAAATGAATAGTGTCATTTAGTCAAAATTGCTCTTATAAAATGGGACGGAAGGATACTCTAGTGAGATATCGAAGGTGCTTGCGAAGAAGTTGAAGGAGGTGGCCGCAGCTGTGGTGGAGGGGGTTTGTGTTGTTTGTCGGTCTCTGCTCTGCTGTTTTTCATGTGGAGTGCTGTTTTGTTGTTGTTCCAGCTTTAGGCTTTAGGGGTTGGTTCTGTTTTGTTGTTCTGGTGCTGTTCTGTTGTTGTTTTGGTATGTCTTATGGCTTGGTTTAGTGGTTTATTAATAAATTTGCTATTAAAAAAAAAAAAAAACTAATTGTGAATGTTAGTATTTTTCTCCATTAACAGACTTTAAACTCTAGTGTTTTGACTCATTTTATTTTTATCTCAAATCAGATAACTATCTGATCCCTATGAAGATTATTGCCAATTAGCAAAGTGATTGTTGACATTTTAATTGTCAATAAAGTGGTGGCAAAAGAAAAATATAATCCAAACATAGTTTTGTTGGTGTTTGTATTTATGTGGAAAACAATTACATATGTTACAAGTGAGATTTTTAGTTTTGTTGGTGTTTGTATTTATGTGGAAAACAATTACATATGTTACAAGTGAGATTTTTTTTTAAGTGTGTTAACTGATGACTTTGTTTTTTCTCATCCAAATTGATCCAAATTGACACCAGAGAGAATTGTACCTAAGATCTTAAGGAGGAGTACACTCTCAGGTCAAAAACCAATACCACCAGACCAACCTAAGTGGATTAATTTGGCTTTGTAATTTAGAATTAGAACGTGTGATAGGTTAATTTGATTAATTTTTTTTTTTTAACGAAAAAGTATTGTATTCTTCGTTGCAGAAATAATAACATGTACTTCAATTATACTTCAACTATAATACAAATCACAAGAATTTAAACACTATAAGTCCCACTAAATGTAGTATAGGTATACCCAATTCACAAATTAGTTTGTCTTGGACAAGATCCCAAGAGCATAGGCTATATTAACAAGTGAAAACTTCACCACAATTGGCCATTAGCCACCAGATTATCATCAAAATTTAGCAAGCAGTCAGCATCAGTAATTGGATTATAATATATATCAAATTTGAGATTATCACCACCTCAAAAAATCCTTTATATTTGGCAGCAATAGATTAAGTAATAATGATTTGGAACCTCAGGAGGGGAAGGCAAGTTTGCCACACATTTGAACTTGTTCTGCTTGTATTTGTCGCGAACAGCTTTGAACGATGCTGCCCTTCTTGACATATACAAGTCGTGTAACACGGTAACACATTCTTCCAAATGAGCCGATTCATATCCCAAGCATTCACACAGGGATGAAGTCCATGGATTTACTCCAGGCCGGATAATAAATCTGGCAAGAAATATAACGGATGCAGCCACAACAGAAGGCAAGAATCTTATACACTCATAGTCCAACAAACTTAACTCAGCGAGATAGTTGCACAAATACTCAAACTGCAAATTACAAGTCTTTGGATTCTCAGAAGCAATCCCAATAAACCTCTTTAGAAATGTGATGACATTAGGGTTTCCCATTTCAAAATTTAGAGTATTGAGTATGTTAGATTCCATCTTTAAAACCTCTTCTAGATCATAGGTGTTATCGGTAATTTGGCAGAAATCCACCGGCTTTGGTGGGGTGATTTCTTCATACTTTGATGCAATGAGCATCGAGGAAACGCCGAGCAGTTGAAAGTTGGATCTTTTAACATGTTGAATAGATAGGAACCGATCGATGTAGGAAATAGATAGATGAAGGGTTTCAGGAAGAAGTTGGTGCTCGTCCGCAACCTCCGTTAACCAATCAACCAATGTCCCCCTCATGTTTGAAGTAATGTCTGTTTGAACATTCTCCATATAACCAACCATTGGCCTTCTCTTTTTCGACATCTCCATTGTGCGAAGATAATCCACAATGTCGGATACATAAGGCTCATCAATCTCTTCAAGGGAATTGTTGATGTTAGGGTTTCTCTGAACTTGGAGTTTGTGTTTGGGTTGATATTGGGGGAAACTGAGATCAGGAATTTCACACAAAACAACTCTCTGTCTTTTGTGAACAATGACAAGTGGTGGTTGTTGATTGGTGTTTGCTCTCTTCTTTGAGGCAAGAGTCTCCATTTCTCTCTGTGTAGTGTTGATGTGAAACAGAGAGAGAGAGAGAGAGAGAGAGAAAGAGATGAAAGATTAGGGTTTGGGAATGGATGAAGAGGAATGAATGAGTCTTGTTGTGTTTTATACAAACAGAATAGTTGGAAAATTTGTGTTTTAAAAAAGAGAGCAAATCCAAATTATTCCTATTGGCGCGTTATTAGGTTTTGGCGAATTTTTAAAAAAAAATTGGTTTGTTCTTCTTTGGATAGAGATTTGAATATGGCGGTCAATCAATTTGGTTAATTACTTTACCTAAGAATTTTTTTGTTGGTTACACTCTACCTAAGAATTGAACTTGGATTATTTTCAACGATTTGATCTTTAACCACTTGAGTAATTATAAATGTAAAAAAATTACTATTCTATATCGGTGGCTAAGGCTCCGTTTGACCTACTTATTTTCTACTTTTCGACTTCTCCTTAAAAAAAAGTAGATAATTAAAAAATTGTGTTTGACTTTATTTCTCCGTAAAAGAAGTAGAGAAATAAAGTAAAGAAGTAGAAAATAAGGATAAGTAGGGTCATACAATTTTTTTACTTCTCCACTTCTTTTAATGAGAAGGAGAAAATAAGTAGGATCAAATGGTTCTAATTTCCATTCATAAGAGTCAATAATTGAAATCAAATCACTTGCTCAAGAACCCAAATTTCTAACCATTTGAACCAATCTTTTTCACGAATCAAAATTTTTTTTAATCCATTTAAATGTAGAACTTCAAATGGACATTAAGGCTCCGTTTGACCCAGCTTTTTTTAGCTTTAAATTTTCTTTTTAATCAAAAGTTAGGCCAAACACATTTTTAATAAAACTTTTAACCGTAACAAGCAGATTTTTTTTATGTGCAAAATTGGATTAAATAAGCATCTAGGAAAAGAGGTTGAAACATACTTTTGAAAAAAAATCCGAGCTTTTTTTGCAATAATCCCGCTTCGATTCCTGCCGAAGACTCTTTTTATTATTTTTCATTTAAATATTATTAGTTGTTATTATCTTTTTTTAATTTTTTTTATAAATCTTTTTTTTTTTGAAAATATATTTTACCAAACAACTTTTGCTCTTTTTTTGAAAACTCTTATTTTCACTTCTAGATTTCAGATAGCTTCTAAGAGCTAAAAAAGCTAGGCCAAACGGACCCTAAAATTAGACTTTAGGCTTAATTGCAATTTTAGTCTCCTTTTTTAACAATTTCGGGATTTTGATCCCCCTATTTTCAAAACTGCAATTTTGATCCCTCAATTTTTTCAAATTCTAAAATTAGGTCCAACTTTCATCCAGTAGGACATGCAGTCCATTTCATTTCATCCATTTGACCCTTAACATACATTTTACATCCTTGTAGGACATGCAATCAACACCCCAATTAATTTCATCCATTTGACCCTTAACATACATTTTACAAGGCAAATCTATGAACAATCCACCATAATAGATACATAATCTGACTTCTTGAGTTTCAGCCGGCCTAAACAAATCAAATTTTTTTCAAAATGCTTGGAATGGTCGTAATTTATCTATAGGAGGTAGAGTTACCCTCATCAATTCCGTTCTCTCTAGTCTACCTCTTTATTTCTTTTCTTTCTTCAAAGCACTGGTTTGTGTGTTAAAGGAGTTGGTGAGCATTCAAAGGGATTTTTTGTGGGGAGGAGGAATGGATAGTAGGAAAAAATGTTGGGTTAGTTGGACCGTATATGTGTAATAACATGAATAAAAGATGAAGAAAAGCTTAGTTCATACCTTGCACAATATTTATCATCCTCTTTCGTCAATGACCGTGCGAACGAGTCTCTTGGATTTCGAATCTCATTCCCTTTCGAAGAAGAAGCCATCAGTGCAAGAGTAGTAATGGAGGAGAAGAATAAACCAATCGCAAGGTTTGCATATATTCGATGAATATAGTTGCAGCGTGAGAACGCTGAAGATGAAAAGGTTTAGGTTTCTTTGCTGAAAAGGTTTTGGTTTCTAAACATGAAAAGTTTGTTTTATATTTTTTTTTACGGAAATAGTTTGTTTGTTTTATATATAACTAGCGGGCCAGACAGGCGCGTTCCGCGCCTGCTTGTGTCTAACTTATGTCAAAAAAAAAAAAATACATGCCCCTATGGTGAGTTTGTTAATAAAAAAAATTTGTTGCACAAAAAAAAATGTGTCTTAAGTTATGGTGAGTTTTTTAATAAAAAACTTTTGTTTTTTTTTTAAAAAAAAAATCAAGGGTATTTTTGGTATTATGAAAAGTCCACACCAAAAATTTTGTGTATCCTTTTTATATATAGTATAGATATATAGTATAGATGAAAAGTTTCTTTTAAATTTTTTTTTTTACGGAAATAGTTTGTTTGTATTATATATACTAGTGGCCAAACGGTGTGATCAACGTTTTTGTTCTACTAAAGTATATAAATTATAAAAAGTGGTTTATTATAAATTTAATTTTTATTTAAACTAATTTGTGTATTTTCAGTTTTCCTCAAAATAAAAATTGTAATTTATGTGCATTAAAATTGAAAAGAAAATGTATAAGAACAAAAGTTGATTTTTCATTGTATATGTTATATATTGTCATCAGACGAACTATCATGTATTATTAACTAAGATATACACGTTAGCAAAATAAAAAATACGGACATAATATCCCGTGCCCGTCTGTCCGCAATTTCTGTTATGCTAAGTATATAAAAGATTATTCTCCATTTTCATACATCTTTTTTCTATGAATAATTGATTTTTGGAAAACAACAAACTGAGTCACATATATAGAGACATTTTTTTTTGGTCGAGACCAGGGTATCCACTGCCGAAAGCAATGACTATTTCCCTCGCTAGATTGGAGGCACCTCAAAGGGTGGGATAGCTGGCCCAGAGATTTAAATCCAATGTAAAAAACTCTTAGTGAAAAAATAGGACCAAAATTAACTCTATAGAGAGATTCCAAAGCATTAGTTGTAACGTACGCATTTGTCCGGCTTTTTATTTGTATTTTTTTATTGCACTTACTATTTACTATATGAGTCTTTTATATAATTTGGTTTTATTTGAATTATTTATGTACTTTACTTTTAATTTTAAATAATATAAATTTTGTATTAAACAAAAAAAGAAATTAAAAATCTTTTACTTTGTTTGATTTGAGTAAAAGGTTCTACAATAAAACAAAAATATTAAATATAAAAAAATTACATATCATTTACTTTGTTTGGTTTAACAGGTTTAACAATAAAACAAAAATAAAAGTTAAATTAAACCAAAAAATAAATAAATTAAAAAAGAATAACAACATATTGATAGACAAAATGTATATAAGCATAAATGGATGAACAAAACATATATATGAAATAGCACCATCAATTTCCTTCATGTGTAGTCAGTTGGAGCCTAAAATATGGTGTATCTAGTTCTCTTTGTATCAAGGGTGATGCGGAGGGCTATGCCACACCTCGCACCACCAGCACCGGAGGTCTTCATCGTGACCGGAAACATTTAGATTTGAGGAGAAAAGGAAAGAAAGCGGTGGCTATGTTAACTCATATAATAACATTCACAAATTAAAAGCCAAATAAAACTATATGTATCCATGGTTTTTCAAGTGTAAAAGAGAATCAATATAATGAAAAAAAGAGCTCATTAAAATGTATAATAAGGCAATACTTGATTAATGTCCACGGTTTTTCTATCTTGCAGTTAACTCATACAATGATTAATGTTATATTCACTTGCATATCACTTCGGCAATGAGCTGTAACATCATCTTTGGATATGTTGAATTTGTAGTGTAAATTGTATTAACACCTATTAATTGCAACAAAATTAAGAGTTAATTTCATATTCTATATTATGCTAAAAATGTTAAGTAGAAGTATAGACAAAAGAAATTAAACATTACACCTGAAACAAATAATAGTTCACCAACATTTATAAACTTTTAATAGAGTGATCTTTTTGTTAGAGGCAAACAAAATTAATGCAAATTGAAGTATTAAAATACAAACTAAAAATAAACAGGAAAATAATGAAAATAAACAAAACAAAATTTACAATTTCAAATATTCATTGACAAAACATATATGTTACCGAAATTTATAGCATCTAAAATCAAAGAATCAACAACGTAACCATAACCAAAAATGTACTTTTTTCTAAAATTATTCAACTTATCGAACAACAAAAACAAACAAACTACAAAGCTTATTGTAAATCTGTTATATTAGGTTTCACACAACAATGAAATTAAAATAATACGAAATAATAAGACAACAACAACGAAATTAAATGTGAAGATTCCTTTTTATATGAAGCACGAACAGAGGCACGGACATCCGACACAATACGGACATGACATGTTGACATCGATAATATTTTAAGAAAATAACATAATTAAGTGTAATTATAAATGTCAGTGTTGTGTCGGTGTCTATCGGACACAAAGCACGGATAATCTGAAGAGTGACTATGCTTCATAGATTTCCTTTGAATAAAACAATTATGTACCCATGTTAGAATAAGAGAAGGAAGGGTGTATTAGTGCACTAACCTTAATAACAATGAATCGATAAGTAACATCTTCATCCATTAGCCATCAATATTTTACTTACCTTTACAAATTTGTCATATGTCAAATAAACACATATCCTGTAAAATATATATTAACACTCACAAACAATAATTAAATTCATGAAAAAAAAATCTATGTACCTATTGACTACCAAAGGCTAATTTTTATTGAAAACATTGTTCAATCATTCTGGTATATATTATTATTACACTCAATTAAATCAATAAATTCAATTCGACAAAGATACTTTATTGACTAATTTAAAAGGATATTTGCACACACATATATTTTGTATAGACTCATGATGATCTATTGACATTACAAATAAAAAGCACAAAAATCACCTTCACAAAGACCCAATTTTTTCCCTTGATTCACGTGATTTCATAGCCATAATATCGTCGTGACATATTCTTCTCTTTTATCCTGGGGTTGAAAACACAAAAAAATTAAATGAATGAAATACCATCAATACAGTAAATAATCAAATTTAGAGGAAAACATTATAGAAAAAAGAAAAGGAGAGAATATAGAAACAAATCAAGAGAGAACTTTTCTTGGCGAAATCCAAAAATTCTAGTACCAACTGTCGGCGGGCTTATTCACTGCTGCTACAAAGAGAGTGAAGAAAAAACCAAAAAAACCAAAATGATTTATTTTTGTCGTGTTTTGAATGGGCAAAGTGATGACAGTGGTTGATTCATGCATCGTATTCTCGTTATGTTGATGAAGTTGTTGTAAAATAAATTTTAAAAATGAAAAAGAAGAGTTGAGAGAGATAGAAAAAGAATAGGAAACAATAAGATACATTCCATCAGATACATACTAATCAGTGGTCTCTTCTCCCATCCATCACAAATTCAAATCATAATCATATCAGATCCCTCCTTTCCTTTGGGCAGTTCCTTCTTCTTCCTCTCAGATTTCCTTATATATTATTTATCAAAATATATGGAATAATATGATGTATTATATTGTTAAAATTTCACTACAAAGAATGACCCTGTACAATCTACATGTTGGTGTCTGCCATGGTTGTTAGTAGTGTATTGCCTCTGCTTTTTATTTTTGTCTATACAAACCTTTCTCCTTTTTATGCTAATAGGAATAGGTGATTTTGTAGTGATTTTTCTCCATCAAATTTGTGTTTGTGATGATTTATTGCAGTTTTTTTATGGAATGACTTGCAAATATTCAAGTTAAAAAAATTTGAATAGGTACATAGATTTTTTTTTCATGAATTTAATTATTGTTTGTGAGTGTTAATATATATTTTACAGGATATGTGTTTATTTGACATATGACAAATTTGTAAAGGTAAGTAAAATATTGATGGCTAATGGATGAAGATGTTACTTATCGATTCATTGTTATTAAGGTTAGTGCACTAATACACCCTTCCTTCTCTTATTCTAACATGGGTACATAATTGTTTTATTCAAAGGAAATCTATGAAGCATAGTCACTCTTCAGATTATCCGTGCTTTGTGTCCGATAGACACCGACACAACACTGACATTTATAATTACACTTAATTATGTTATTTTCTTAAAATATTATCGATGTCAACATGTCATGTCCGTATTGTGTCGGATGTCCGTGCCTCTGTTCGTGCTTCATATAAAAAGGAATCTTCACATTTAATTTCGTTGTTGTTGTCTTATTATTTCGTATTATTTTAATTTCATTGTTGTGTGAAACCTAATATAACAGATTTACAATAAGCTTTGTAGTTTGTTTGTTTTTGTTGTTCGATAAGTTGAATAATTTTAGAAAAAAGTACATTTTTGGTTATGGTTACGTTGTTGATTCTTTGATTTTAGATGCTATAAATTTCGGTAACATATATGTTTTGTCAATGAATATTTGAAATTGTAAATTTTGTTTTGTTTATTTTCATTATTTTCCTGTTTATTTTTAGTTTGTATTTTAATACTTCAATTTGCATTAATTTTGTTTGCCTCTAACAAAAAGATCACTCTATTAAAAGTTTATAAATGTTGGTGAACTATTATTTGTTTCAGGTGTAATGTTTAATTTCTTTTGTCTATACTTCTACTTAACATTTTTAGCATAATATAGAATATGAAATTAACTCTTAATTTTGTTGCAATTAATAGGTGTTAATACAATTTACACTACAAATTCAACATATCCAAAGATGATGTTACAGCTCATTGCCGAAGTGATATGCAAGTGAATATAACATTAATCATTGTATGAGTTAACTGCAAGATAGAAAAACCGTGGACATTAATCAAGTATTGCCTTATTATACATTTTAATGAGCTCTTTTTTTCATTATATTGATTCTCTTTTACACTTGAAAAACCATGGATACATATAGTTTTATTTGGCTTTTAATTTGTGAATGTTATTATATGAGTTAATATAGCCACCGCTTTCTTTCATTTTCTCCTCAAATCTAAATGTTTCCGGTCACGATGAAGACCTCCGGTGCTGGTGGTGCGAGGTGTGGCGTAGCCCTCCGCATCACCCTTGATACAAAGAGAACTAGATACACCATATTTTAGGCTCCAACTGACTACACATGAAGGAAATTGATGGTGCTATTTCATATATATGTTTTGTTCATCCATTTATGCTTATATACATTTTGTCTATCAATATGTTGTTATTCTTTTTTAATTTATTTATTTTTTGGTTTAATTTAACTTTTATTTTTGTTATATTGTGAAACCTGTTAAACCAAACAAAGTAAATGATATGTAATTTTTTTATATTTAATATTTTTGTTTTATTGTAGAACCTTTTATTCAAATCAAACAAAGTAAAAGAATTTTAATTTCTTTTTTTGTTTAATACAAAATTTATATTATTTAAAATTAAAAGTAAAGTACATAAATAATTCAAATAAAACCAAATTATATAAAAGACTCATATAGCAAATAGTAAGTGCAATAAAAAAATACAAATAAAAAGCCGGACAAATGCGTACGTTACAACTAATGCTTTGGAATCTCACTATAGAGTTAATTTTGGTCCTATTTTTTCACTAAGAGTTTTTTACATTGGATTTAAATCTATGGGCCAGCAATCCCACCCTTTGAGGTGCCTCCAATCTAGCGAGGGAAATAGTCATTGCTTTCGGCAGTGGATACCCTAGTCTCGACCAAAAAAAAATGTCTCTATATATGTGACTCAGTTTGTTGTTTTCCAAAAATCAATTATTCATAGAAAAAAGATGTATGAAAATGGAGAACAATCTTTTATATACTGATCTAACCTGTTGATCAGAAAGGAGTGATGGCCAGAGGTCCGTCGTACTGTAGCGTCAAGCAGCAATTCACCACCGGAGGGGGGGGTTGTACCTGCAGGTGCTCCGATGCCTAACTCAGAGACAGAGAGAGATACAGAGAATAGAGAGAGTGAGAGTAGAGAATGAGAATTGTGTACCTTGCTCTCCTGTCAAAGAGAGCTTATATAGTTGCCCCCAGCGCTGGGCCAAAGGTCCCCTTAGCGGGCCGTGTTGAGCAGCCCAATAAGGTGGACTGCCAAGATAACTCCTGAATAAGAGGAGAAGCAGTTGCCAGCTGTTATCTTGGTGGAGCGGTTCCACGATCCTAGGAGGAGTGGATAAGCTCCATGGATGAATGTCGAGCAGCACGCAGAATGAACCGCGTGCTTGACTGTCGGGCAGGGGCAAGTCCTTATTGGGCCTGCCCTTTCTTCCGAGCAGGAGTGGATTTGGGCCAGCTCCTTGGCCCAGTCCAGAACAGGAGCCCCCCAAGCCATTGCTCTTAGTCATAAGAGTAGTGGCTTTAAGTTCAAGCTCGCGTGTCGAGGACAAAATGTTTTATTTCTCCTCCTATTTTCACGAGGAGATGCTCGCGGGGAGCTTCAAGGTAAAATGATTACGAGGAGAGGTTGTGGGAAACCCGTGCTCGTAATTATTGTCAGTTTTGCTCGCAGGAAAACTGGTGTCGAGGACGCTTCGAGGAGAAGCGTTTCCTCCCAGTGCCGAGCACGTGCTCGTAACAAGGTTTGATTTGTTTGTGATGCAATTTTGTGCTCGCCCATCGGGCAGGAAGTTCAAAAATGATGCGTGCTCGCGACGCGTGGTCTGTTTGATGAGACCTGAAGGGACAGACGCTTCGTCTGCGTTTGCCACGTGTGTGGGCTATGAACAGACGCAATTATGACCTAAGGGGGTAGGTTATAATTGCCTCATTTTACGAGGAGACGCGAGAGCCGTTGGATCAACGCGTCCTTTAGCTTTCTGGGAGATTGCATCAGAGCCCTTGGATGAGTTTCAATCGCGACCCTTAGATTTGATCAATGGTTATGATGAGATGGGCGCGTTTTTTGGTTTTCCACACTGGTTTGTTTGGTGACTATAAATAGGAGGAAAGTGGGAGTCTTTTCCTTTTCCAATTTCTGAAGCCCAAACGCTACTGTGAAGCTTTTCCTCCATTTTCTGAAGATCTCCCAAGTTCCAAGCTTTGCTCTCCAAAAAGCTTTGATTTTTCTTTATTAACAGGTATTGTAACTGCTAATCCCTTCTTATTTCACCCTTTTCTAATTCCTGCGTCTTGCATTTGTGGTATAGGCTGTTTTTGTTTTAGTTTTAACAAATGGGTTTTGGTTTATAAAACCATATTATGTTGGTGGTGGTTTTGTTTTTGACAAAGCCACTGCCTTTGTTAGTATTTTGGCATTTGGTACTAGTTTTGTTACTGCCAAACACTTCAATTTATCATTTGTTAAGAATTTTGGATCCACAAGGAGGGATTTTCTGAAAAACGTGTATGAACATGATAAATGTTCATGAAGAAGATGAACAGTAGAGAGTTTCTGGGAATCTCCTCGTGTATGAACTTGAATTAATTGCGTTTTTTGCCATTTGATGAGGGCTTTGGTCGGGGACAGCGTCCTCGCCCGTTTTACGCCCTTTCACTTGAATTGCGGTGGAAGGGTGGATTTGATTTGACTGTCGAATTCACTTTTCTTCACTGCTTTTCAGGTACATCGATGGCAGATATCGAGGAGCCGATAGAAAGCCACCGGCTGGTCGACACGATTACCGACGAGAAGCTGGCGTGGGTTGCGCCCGAACCACGGGGAGTGGCCTCCGCGATAGTGCAAGGGGATCCCAGCGTATGCTCGATTGTCGAGGATAAGGGTGAAGGTGATCCGGAGAATTGGGAAGTGCACGTGCCCGAGGAAGGGAAGCGGGTTTGCTCGGAGTTCTCCGAAGGCGGGTTCGCCATGTATGAGTTCACCTTCAAAGACTTGAAGTTCAGGCTGCCGTTCAGCGACTTTGCTGTTGGTGTGTTCGAGAGGTTGAGGCTGGCTCCATCTCAGCTTCATCCGAATTCGCTGGCATTTATTCGGGCGTTCGAATTGCTCTTTGATTATTTGGAGGTCGAGCCAACCCTGCCCTTGTTTTTTCGTATTTTCAAGATCCAACGACAAACCGTTCGGGGAAGGCAGGGTTGGGTATCTTTGAAGCACCACCAAGCAAAGATATTCCGGATGTTTGTAGATTCCGTTCGGGGGTTCAAGGAGAGATACTTTGATGTGAAGCCGTTGTCTCCAGAGGCGAAGAAGTTTGTTTACAAGACTGTCGCGACCTTGGGCGAGGATGGTGTCCCCGTTGCTCGAGAGGTTCCCCGGTTTCCTCTCTGTTGGTCGGACAGGCATTTTGCTCTACCAACGGACGCTTGTTTAGTTAGAGATGAATTACTTTCCCCGGTGGAACGAGCTGGGTATGAGAGGATTATGACCTATGTTGCGGGTTTCCATCCCGTCAGGTTTATGACGAAGGCAGGTGTGCCCGCCAAGGATGTGTTCGGGAATCCGAGGGTGGAACCCCGCTTTGTAAATACAAAATCTCTGCTCGAATGTACGAGCAGGGATACTAGGAGAACTTTGTTAGGTATTTGTTGCGTCCTTCCTGCTCGGTTTTTAACTTCTGTTTATGTGAGTTTATATTGTGTATATTTACTCTCCTCGGTTACTGACTCTGCTCGTGTTTTTCTCCTCGCAGATAATATGGCCGATTTCGCCGATGAGCTCGTGAAGATCGCTGCCGACAAGAAGAGGTTGACGAAGAAGAAGCCTGCCCGTACCGCTATGTCAAACGTTATTCTCTCCAGCTCGACGACTCCGGCCAGCTCCTCCTCTCCGGTCGGGGCCAAGGGAAGCCCTTATGTGGTGAAGCCCCCACCTGCCAAAAGACAAAGGGACGACTTCGTGGTTGACCTCGAGACTGTCGAGGAGACAAAAGGGTTCATATTCCCTCCTCTCTTTGGCATGCCCGGGTACCTTGCTCAGCATCCGGCCACAATATTAAGGTCGGAGAAAGAAGCCATAATGAAGAAGACATCCGAGGAGCTGGGGAGTCAGCTTGCTCGGGACTTCGCGGCTACTCTCTGCCTGGCTGAAACAGCTATGGTGCTGAACGAGCGGGGTCCGAGCAAGGAGATGGAGAAGTTGATGAAGAAGAATGCCGAACTTACTGCCGAGGTGACCCAGCTCGGGAACACTGTTACGGACTTGGAGGGCAAGCAGGAAAATTACGCTAACCTTGCTGCCGACTTCAGGGAATCCGAGGACAATGTTCGAGCCCTGGAGAAGGAGGTGGCCGGGTTGAAAATCAGTTGTGCTGGGGAGAGGAAGCAAAAGGAGAGAGTCGAGGAGGAGCTGAAGGTGTTGCAGGAGGTGATGGTCCCTGCTGTGGATGAGCCCGAGCATGTTCGGGGTTTGACTACCCGAGCAGAGCTCGTGGGTGAAGTCCGGGCACAGATGGGAAAGGTTTTTGAGAGTGCCCAGTATAGCTTCCAGAACGCCGTCGCCCAACTGAAGATTGTCAATCCCGGGTTGGTTACCGAGGGAACGGGCATGCTGAGGAAGGTGGAGAACGGGCAGATCATCATCCCTGAGAAGTACAAACAGATGGAGCAGGAGGAAGAGGAAGAGGCCGAGGAGGACCAGGAAGAGGATATGCCCGACGTCGGCGAGGAGGAAGGCCAGGGCGAAAGTGATCATTAGGTTATTTTGGTTTGTTTTCGGCCTGCGTGCCATCTGTTTTCATTTTTAGTTTTTGTTAAACTTATTTTCGGGGGCCTGCGCGCTGTATTCTTGTAATATTTGAACAACGGGCTTTTTCCCCTTATTTTTTAATGACATCGTCGACCTTGGTGGTCTTTTATCACTTGTGCTTGTTTTTGCTAAGTTTTGCCTTGTTTGTGTGGATGTTTATTTTTGTGCTCGTTTAATTATACGAATTTGTGCTCGGAATTTAACTTGGGAAAAATCCTTAAAATTTTTGAATCGCTAATTGTTGTACAAGCACGTTCTGTCAAGGACGTATGTTCTCGGAAATAACTTAAATAGTTTAGGGAACTACTTAAGCGCCTAGAGTCGTTTTTCTAGACCAACGCAGATCCGAGCGCGTCGATGTGCTCGGTCCACGACCTGAACATCCCATCGCGAGCTGGGTGTTAGGTTGCGGCACGACGACGATGGAGCTCGTTTCCTGAGCTGTACTCGTCGGGCAGAGGCTCTGCTCGTATGTTGAGCACGGAGTTTACCATTAGTATTTTAGATGAGCGCGGGTGCCTGCGCGACATCCGTTGTCGAGGAGCTCTGCTCGTTGTTTCGAGAGCAGATGCTGCCTTTACGTAGGTGCATGGTTGGCAAATAACTTGGCTATAATATTGTTTTAACTTTTGGGCATTCCACGTTCGAGGGATTTCCTTCCCCTGGAGGGTTTCGAGGTGGTATGCGCCGTTGTCCGTTTTTCCGCGGACATGATATGGTTCCTCCCAGTTGGCTGCGAGCTTGCCCTCGTGGGAGTCCTTTGCGTTTCGTCTTAAGACGAGGCTGCCGACTTCGAAGTTTCTCTTTATGACTTTGGTGTCATGTCGGGCTGCCACAAGTTGTTTTAGTGAGGCTTCTTTGAGAGAAGCTGCTGTTTGGATCTCTTCGACGAGATCCAGTTCTTCTCTCATCGCCTCGTCATTCATCTCTTCGTCGAGGGGGGCTTCAGTGCGACGAGAAGGCTCTCCAATTTCCACGGGAATGACTGCTTCGGTCCCGTATGCTAGACGAAAGGGTGTCTCCCCGGTAGTAGAATGAGGGGTAGTTCGGTATGCCCATAGGACGTGAGGCAGCTCCTCGGCCCATTGCTTATTTGCGTCGCCCAGCCGTCGCCGCAGTCCGCGCAGGATGACTCTGTTCGCGGCTTCTGCTTGCCCGTTGGTTTGGGGTGCTCGACGGATGTGAAATGATGTTTTGTGTTAATTTTGGCAAGGAATCCCCTAAATGTCTTGTCAGTGAACTGTGTGCTGTTGTCTGTGACCACAGCTTGGGGTATCCCAAAACGACATAGGATATCTCTTTTGAAGAAACGTAGGATCCTAAACGAAGTTATTTCGGGGAGTGGTTCTGCCTCTACCCATTTAGTGAAGTAGTCTACTCCAACGATGAGGTATTTACATTGGAGGTTTCCTCTGGTGAAGGGACCGAGGATGTCCATGCCCCACCATGCAAATGGCCACGGGGACGATAATGACTTGAGCTCGTGAGGGGGAGCAAGGTGCATGTCCCCGTGCCATTGGCATTTGTCGCACTTTTTCACGTGCTCTTTAGCATCTTGTTGCATAGTTGGCCAGTAATATCCTGCTCGCAATACTTTTCTGGCCAGGGAGCGACCCCCGAGGTGCTGTGAGTTGATTCCCTCGTGTATCTCGCGGAGGATGTAGTCGGCAGTGGCCTCGTCGGCACACTTCAGGAGGGGAATGGAGAAGCCCCTTCTGTAAAGCTTATTGTCAAGGAGGGTATACGAGCACGCTCTTCGTTTGACCGTTGCTGCCTCCTTCTCGTCGTTAGGTAATGTTCCGTGCGCGAGATAGTTGTATACTGGGGCCATCCAACAGTTGGCGTCCCCGATGACGTTTATGTCGAGGACCCTCGTTGGTTTTTGTATGCTCGAATGGGAGAGGATTTCCTGGATGACGGATTTGTTTCCGTTTTTTCTCTTCGTGCTCGCCAGCTTTGACAGGATGTCTGCTCGTTTGTTATGCTCTCGGGGAACGTGCTGTATTTCGGCGGAGTCAAACTTCGTGATTCTTTCCTTCACTAAGGCCAAGTACTCAGATAAGTTGTTATTTTTGGCTTGGTATACTCCTAGGACCTGCGATGCGACGAGCTACGAATCTGTATAGATTTTTATTTCCTTCGCGCCCACGTCCTCGGCGAGGCGCAATCCTGCGAGGAAGGCCTCGTATTCTTCCTGGTTGTTTGAGGTCGGAAAGGACAGTGCTAGCGAAACTTCGATCAGGATGCCCTCCTCGTTTTCGAGGATGATTCCTGCGCCCGCCCCCGTTGCATTGGACGCTCCGTCGACGAAAATGGTCCACTTGTTCGCTCCGTCCGTCGAGGAGGGAGAGCAAGTCATTTCGGCCACGAAGTCGCCCAATACTTGGGCTTTGAGTGCATTTCTGCTTTCGTAGCGGATGTCGAATTCGGAGAGCTCCAACGACCATTTCAGCATCCTGCCCGCCATGTCTGGTCGGACAAGAAGTGACTTGATGGGCTGGTCGGTTCGCACAACGATCGTGTGTGCGAGGAAGTAATATCGCAGTCTCCTCGCCGCAGTGACAAGGGCTAGGGCGACCTTTTCGATTCGACGGTATCTGAGCTCGGGGCCTTGTAAGGCTTTGCTCGTGAAGTATACTGGCTTCTGCCCTTCGAGCGTTTCTCGTATTATAGTGGCGCTGACAGCCTCGGATGCGACAGCGAGGTAGAGGTATAGGACCTCCCCGACGTCCGGGCGCGACAAAACTGGGGGCTCGGACAATGCCCTCTTCAAGTGTTGAAGGGCCTGCTCGCACTCCTCAGTCCACTCGAAGGCAATTCCTTCCTAAGCAATTTGAAAAAGGGAAGTGCGTGTTGGGCAGACTTTGCTACGAAGCGGGATAATGCGGTCAGCATTCCATTCAGTGTTTGTATGGATTTTTTGTCGTTGGGAGTTGGGAGCTCGGTGAATGCTCGACATTTGTCAGGGTTGACCTTGATTCCGCGCTCGGTGAGGTAGAAACCGAGGAACTTCCCTGCCCGGATGCCAAATGTGCATTTTTCAGGGTTGAACTTCATATTGACCTTTCTGGCCTGCTCGAAGACCTTTTGAAGGTGGATGGTGTGATCCACCTCCTCGTGGGATTTGACGATCATGTCGTCCATGTATTCTTCGAGCATGTCCCCAATCTCTACTCGGAAAACTTTGTTCATCATCCGCTGATAAGTAGCCCCGGCGTTTTTCAAGCCGAAGGGCATTACGTTGTAGTAATAGTTGCCCGACTCGGTCATGAAGGCCGTTTTTGTCCTGTCGGCCACAGGCATTGGGATTTGATTGTACCCTGAATATGCATCTAAAAAAGACAGTAATTTAAAACCAGAAGAATTATCAACTAATCTATCAATGCATGGTAAAGGGTAAGCATCTTTAGGGCATGCCCTATTGAGATCGGTATAGTCAACACACATCCTCCATTTTCCATTAGATTTTTTCACGAGTACAACGTTTGACAACCAAGTTGTATACTTGGCTTCAGAAATAAAATTTGCCTCCAAGAGGTCTTTTACAGCTTTTTCTGCAGCCTCTACTTTTTCAGGAGACTGCCTACGCCTACGTTGCACTACAGCACTAGCAGCTTCATCGACGGTCAATTGGTGACAAGCAATGTTGGGGTCCAAGTCTGGCATCTCGGAAGCACTCCAGGCGAATAGGTCAGCGTTGTCTTTCAGGCAGGCCACCAGCTGTTTCCTCGCCAAGTCTGGGACGTCCTTTCCAATCTTCAAGTTCCTGCTCGGATCTTCTCCAAGGGGGATCAGCTCGAAATCTCCGTCGGGAATGGGACGAAGGTTATCCCTGCTCGCCGCGTCGCCCTCTGCCTTGTCCTTGCGCAGCTTTTTCTCCTCTTTATGTTCCTGCTTGGAATGACGACTGTCGAGGTCCACCAAGCTCACATTCTGGGGAGGTTGTGGAGGAGGAGGCTTTGTGCTCGTTTTTGGCTGCTCGGAAGAAGTCTTGCTCTTCTTCGCTTCAGGGACAGGGCCAACATAGCTCTGCCCTTTATAAGCTGCATTGAAGCACCTCCTCGCAGCCTCAATGCCTCCATGGAGAGTAGCTACCTGCCCTTTGTCAGTGTAATACTTCATCTTCAGATGGGCAGTGAAGGCTACGGCGGGCAGGTCTGCGATTGCAGTTCTGCCGATGATGCACTGGTAGAGAGATGAACAATCTACCACCAGGAACTTGACTTTGATCGACTTGGCCGTTTCCTTGTGGCCGAAGGTGACGATCAGGTCGACGTAACCCAGGGCTTTGTGGTTGCCCCTTTGAATCCTTGGAGATCTGAGCCCAAATACGGTGTGAGATGGGACTCATCCAGCTGCAATGTCCTGAACAGATGTGCGTACATAATGTCGCACGAGCTGCCCGAGTCGACGAGGATGCGTCGAACGTCAAAGTTTGACATGTCGGCTCTGACGAGGAGGGGGATCTGTGAGTTGGCCGATCCTCCGGGCAGCTCCTCGAGATAGAATGAGAGAGGCTGCGACGATGTCTTCGGTTTATCGAGGGTGACAGCCATGCCCGAGGAGGCAGTAATGAGCTCCTCGAACTTCCTTTTTACCGAGCCGACGGTGTGTTTGTCGAAGACACCGCCGAAAATGACCATGGTTTCAGCAAAATTTTCCCATTCGTTGAGGATGGGATACTCGTAGGTGTCTTTGAGGTGTTTGGGGACATAGAAGTCCTCTGGTCGCCAGACAGCCAAGGCGACGTTCTTCTCCCCGGAAGCTCTGGGCTCATCCTCGGGGGTGTCCTCGCGCATCTTCTCCTGGCGAGGGTTTTCCTTCCGCTTGACATAGTCTTTCAACTTGCCATTACGGATCAAAATTTCTATGGCATCCTTGAGCTGGATACAGTCTTCAGTCAGATGCCCGTAGCTTTTGTGATAGGCGCAATATCTGCTCCTATCCTTCCCGGGCTTGAAAGGGGTGGATTTTGGGAATCTAATCCCAGCATTCTTAAAATCCGAGGCAGCGCACTCGGCGAGGACAATCTCTCGTGGTACGAGCAGGGGAGTGTAATTGGTGAACTGGCTAGGAGGTCCTCGGGGTTCCTGTGACTTGTCACGCCCGCGCCTGTCCCCGTTGCGCTTGTCCCCGTTTCTATTGCTCTGCTCGCGGGGAGGGCGATTATCCTCTGTTCGGGGGTATCTCATGGTGTCGGCCATGGTTTCCTCCTCGAACTGCATGTAAGCCTGGGCTTTGTGCAGGATCTCATCCCAGGTAGCAGGTTTCTCGATGGCAACCATCTCTTTGAACTTGGTTCCATCGCGGAGGTTTTCTTCATCAGGTATTTCTTCATGTCATCAGTGACATCAACCTGCACAGCTTCTTTGTTGAATCTCTCAATATATGATCTAAGAGTCTCGTTGGGTCTTTGGCGGACAACTTCCAAGTTTGCTTCCGTTTTCGGATGTTTCCGGGAAGCGGTAAAGTGGCTGGTAAACTGCTTGCACAAGTCCTTCCAGGAGGTGATGGATCCCTGGGGCAAGCTTTTGTACCAAGCCATGGCACCTTCGACCAGTGTGGTCGGAAAAATCCTGCATTTGATGCCTCCCCTTACTGCTTGGTAATTAAGGATAGCATCAATGTTCTGTATGTGTATGTCGGGGTCCGTGAGCCCGTCATACTTCCCCAGCTGGGGTGGCTTCTGCAGCGCACGAGGAAGTTCCAGGTCCATGATCTGCCTGGACAGTGGACCCTTGTAAACTTCATCGTCACTCCAGCCTGGTGAGTGGGTTGGAGTTTCTTCCCGTCGAGGAGAGTTCTCTCGTCGGTTTTGATGGTCATCTCCCCGACTACCTTGAGCCATGCCTCCGAGCAGGATCTCTTTCCTCCGAGGAGGAGATCTGGGTCTCTGCTCGAAGAGAGCATCTGCTTTGCCCCTCTTGTTTGTTCGGGCAACAGAGTCCTCGCAGGGAGGAGTTCGGTTTCTCTTCTGGACCTGTGGCTGGACGCGTTCGAGGACAGGTCTTCTTTGGCTCGTCCCTGCTCGGCGAGCAGGTGGAGATTCCGAGTGTTCAGCTCTCCGCGGGGGAGAGGGGGGTTTGATATACCCCAGAATTTGTCGCTGGCCGTCTTCCAGCGCCCGGATACGATTGTTCTGCTCGTTAACCGTCCGGATAGTCTCGCGCAAGGCGTCGAGCAGAGCAGCGTTTTCCGTAACTCGCGGGGAGTTCGGTTGAGGATTCGTTGCCGATTTTCACGGCGCGATTTGCGACTGCTTCCCCTTTTTTCGTTCTGAGAGGAACTGCACCGCATCTTCGTCATCAGATTCGGGAGAGGTTTCTCGTCCGTCTCTGTGATCAGTTTCAGGAATGGGCTGATCGTTGCCGTCAACCGACATGAGGACAGGACCGCCGACGTTCAAGGTGAACCTAGGAGCAACGTCGACGTTGTTGTTGACATCGTCGTTGTTGGTGTTTGAAGCACTGGCCATTATGATTGTGGTTGGAAAATTTGGTTTTGATCTTTCGTTCTTGCAGGTAGAAGAGAAGATGGGGAGAACTTCAGATCCCCACAGACGGCGCCACTGATCTAACCTGTTGATCAGAAAGGAGTGATGGCCAGAGGTCCGTCCTACTGTAGCATCAAGCAGCAATTCACCACCGGAGGGGGGGGTTGTACCTGCAGGTGCTCCGATGCCTAAGTCAGAGACAGAGAATAGAGAGAGTGAGAGTAGAGAATGAGAATTGTGTACCTTGCTCTCCTGTCAAGGAGAGCTTATATAGTTGCCCCCAGCGCTGGGCCAAAGGTCCCCTTAGTGGGCCGTGTTGAGCAGCCCAATAAGGTGGACTGCCAAGATAACTCCTGAATAAGAGGAGAAGCAGTTGTCAGCTGTTATCTTGGTGGAGCGGTTCCACGATCCTAGGAGGAGTGGATAAGCTCCATGGATGAATGTCGAGCAGCACGCAGAATGAACCGCGTGCTTGACTGTCGGGCAGGGGCAAGTCCTTATTGGGCCTGCCCTGTCTTCCGAGCAGGAGTGGATTTGGGCCAGCTCCTTGGCCCAGTCCAGAACATATACTTAGCATAACAGAAATTGCGGACAGACGGGCACGGGATATTATGTCCGTATTTTTTATTTTGCTAACGTGTATATCTTAGTTAATAATACAAGATAGTTCGTCTGATGACAATATATAACATATACAATGAAAAATCAACTTTTGTTCTTATACATTTTCTTTTCAATTTTAATGCACATAAATTACAATTTTTATTTTGAGGAAAACTGAAAATACACAAATTAGTTTAAATAAAAATTAAATTTATAATAAACCACTTTTTATAATTTATATACTTTAGTAGAACAAAAACGTTGATCACACAAACGGGCACGTGCCCGTTTGGCCACTAGTATATATAATACAAACAAACTATTTCCGTAAAAAAAAAATTTAAAAGAAACTTTTCATCTATACTATATATCTATACTATATATAAAAAGGATACACAAAATTTTTGGTGTGGACTTTTCATAATACCAAAAATACCCTTGATTTTTTTTTTAAAAAAAACAAAAGTTTTTTATTAAAAAACTCACCATAACTTAAGACACATTTTTTTTTGTGCAACAAATTTTTTTTATTAACAAACTCACCATAGGGGCATGTATTTATTTATTTTTTGACATAAGTTAGACACAGGCAGGCGCGGAACGCGCCTGTCTGGCCTGCTAGTTTTAAAAAAAGAAAGGTGTGATAAAGAAATTTAATAGCAATAGTCTTAAAATATTAAGGGTGAATAGGTTTTTACCCCCTGCAAAGTTGACGAATTTTGGTTTACCCCCTACAATATTTTTTTGTGTGATTACCCCTTGCAATGTCCAGATTCCTTCAATTACTCCCTTGACTGACCAACTGGATGAAGAATCTCCCTTTTTGATGATGTGGCAGCTTATGTGGATTTTTAATTCAATTTTGATTATTTTATTTAATGACATATAGATAAATATATTAAATATTTATTTTTTATTATTATAATTATTCAAAATCATTTGTAAAAATATTTTTTAAAATTTACTTATTTAGAAATAAAATGTCAATTTAAAAAAGTCAATTTAATTTTTTTAAATTCAATTATTTAAAACAAAAAATTTAATTCTTTTTTTTTAAAAAAATGCCTATTTAATTTTTTTTTTTTAATTCAATTATTTTTTACAAAATGTCAATTTAAAATTTTTTTAAATTCAATTATTTAAAAAAAATGTCAATTATAAATTGACAATTTTTTATTTAAATAATTGAATTTAAAAATAATTGACTTTTTTAAAAATAAAAATCACAAAATTAAAATTTAAAATTGACATTTTTTTTTAAAATAAAAATCAGAAGATTGAAATCATAAAAAAAAAAATAAAAAATTGTAAATTGACATTTTATTTCTAAGTAATTAATTTTTTTAAAAAAATTGACTTTTTTATATGTTTTTTCCTATTTTTTATTAATAATAATTATCTATATGTAAAAATATTTTGAATAATTATAATAATAAAAATAAAAAATAAATATTTAATATATTTATCTATCTGTCATTAAATAAAATATTTAAAAATCCACATAAGTTATCACATCATCAAAAAGAGAGATTCTTCATCCAGTTGGCCAGTCAGGGGGTAATTGAAGGAATCTGGACATTGCAGGGGGTAAACCAAAATTCGTCAACTTTGCAGGGGTAAAAAATGAAATAAAATAAACTTAAATGATAAAGAAACTGAAAATATATTTAAAGATCCACCTTCATAAAAAAAATTAATTACAGTTTTGATCTCCTTATTTTTAGTCATTTACAAAATTGGTTCCCTTATTTTAAAATCATTAAATTTTGGTCCCTTCATTAAATTTTTGTACTTAAAAAATGATGATTTAACATATTTTAAATTACGCGCTTAATAATTTTATATATTCAATAATCAAAAGTCATGAAATTATAATAAAATTCATTAAAAATTGTGATTTTAATTTAATAAGTTATTCATCTTTTGCAATTTAATTACTGAAATGTAATCAATTAATCTACCTAAATGAATCTATATCAATGTATCATATGTAATGTTGTTTAAAATATGTTAAATCATAATTTTTAAATATAAAAATCTAATAAAGAAATCAAAATTGTATAATTTTAAAATGCTTGAGCCAATTTTGTGAATAAGTTAATCAAAATAAGACGAGTAAAATAAAATTGCACCTCACCTCATTCTCAACAACTTTTGGATTCTTCCTCCACTCCCCAAACCAAACGTTTGTCAGCCTCAAAACAAAACAAAACAAAACGGTACAAAATCAGGAAAACAAAACACAAACAACAAATTCTGTTCATGTCCACCTACCTCATGTGTCTGACTTTTTACCTTCTATTTTCCCAACACCTTCTCAACTAGTAATATATTTTTTTTGGGTATTGCTAAACGGTGTTTCCAGGACACTTTTTAAACATTCTATTTAAGGAAATAATTTATTCAAAAAGTAAAATATTTCAATTCTCAATGCGTTGACTTCACACATTTTTATACAAAATTCACAAAAATTTATCAATTAAGGTGTTTAAAGAGTACCCAGGAGCACTGTTTAGTATTTTCAATATTTTCTTTTTCTTCGTTTCCTAAACGGATCACCACATATTTTGTAAAAATAGTCAAGCTTTCTCTATTTGACAAATAACTTATAACTTAGTTTAAGTAAATAGTAGATCATTTTTAAAAAGAATTATAAAAAGAATTGATGGCTTTCTAAGTGAGATTTCTTTTTATAAGTTAAGAGTATCAACATGCACTAAGATGTTAAGTTGGATGCCTACTGATAATAATGGGCCCGTTTGTTTGAGATTTTTTTTTTAAAAAAAAATCACTTTTTTTATTTTAGTGGTGTTTGTTTCAGTTTTTTTCAAAAATCATTTTAGTAAAAAAATCTATTTTTCCTTCAAAATAAAAAGCTATTTTCAATAGCTTTATTCAAAATCTATTTTTTTGAAAACCATTTTCTAAAAAAATAGATTTTTATGATTGTAAACAAACGGAAAATAGCTTTAGATTTTTTTCAAAATCTCTACAAAAAATCTCTAGATTTTTTTGAAAAAAATCTATCTTTTTTAAAACTTAAACAAACGGACCCAATATATTAAAAAAATTAAAAAGATTACAAATGAAAAGAAAATAGGGGACATAAAACTTAATACACTTAATTTGCACAAAGCGTATGTCAACTCAAACGGGAGGATTTTTAAATCTGGGTATGACACGCTCAAGACTCTAGCAGAGAAGGTTAAGCTTCAAACGTATTGGTGGCTGAAATCATGTTACATTTTATTCGATTTTTACTACTTTTATTGGAGGCTACATCCTTTATGCTGCTTTCAAGCTCTGGTGTAATTCTTAATTTTTTTCTGGCTAGAGCGACTTATTTACTGTATAATGACTTCCTCTCAGATTTTCTCTGGCACATCTTGTACTTGAGGGGCTGATTATTGATTTACTATAATTTCTTTTAGTTTATTAAAAAAAACTCAAATGGGAGATTGCAAACAATTAAAAAAACACAAGGTGGATTCAAGTATTCAATCTCTAGTTAATCTTAATAAGCACTAATCTTAACAAGAACTTAAAATATCTTTAGCATGATTATTTAACTATTTAATTTTTAGTGTTTAATTATAAATTATAGATAAATTAACAAAAATTAAAGATGACGTAGTTAAATCATTAAACTAATTGTATTTTAAGATGTTAATAATGATATGTTTTCAAATAAAATCATTTAGAACATGGTACGCGGACTTTTGAGAAAAAAGCAAGAACTAAAATTTAAAACTAAAAATTTAGAGGGGCTAAAGTTCGAGGGAAATTTTTATAGGACTAAAAATGAAATTTGATATATTTAGAGGAGCAAAAACATACTCAACCCTACTTTTTATATAGAGATGACAAAAGTCATTTAATTATATTTTACAAAAATATGTCATTTTATTAAAAACAAAATTTGAAGAAGTTAATTAAATTAACCCATTCAAATTAGCACTAGAGAGAATCGATCATTTAATTAAAATTAAAAGTTTACTAAAAAAAACAAGTGTATGTTCAACAATGTGTACAAACATTTGTTACTAATATATAAAATACGAGACATTTATACATGAGATATATATATATAAAATGTTTTTTGTAAAGCCACTGGTATGAAGATTAACGTTCATAAATCTAAATTCCTCCCCTCTAAGAACTTATCTCGAGCGAAGGTGAGGAAATTTGAAGGTATGATTAACTTCCACCCTACTTTTAATATGGGTAAATATCTTGGACCTTGCTTTCTGGGAGGGTTACAAATGCAAACTTCTCTTTTGTCCAATGATCAATTCACGTTTAACCGGATGAAAAGGTAGACTTCTTAATAGGCCTGAGAGGGTGACTCTTGCTAAGTTTGTGCTTAGTTCTATGCCTATTTATACCATGCATAATCTATGGCTTTTAGAAGGCATTTGTAGTAATTGATTCTTGTATAAGACAATTCATTTGGGGGTAAATCAAGTCATTGTGTTAAATGGGATATTATAACTATGTATAATGTGTTTCTTAATTTAATTTGTGTGATTTTTTTAAAATTTTCCTTATAAAAAGAACCTAATGGAGTAATATTCTTGTTTCTCCCATGTATAACTTCTCCAATTCATAATTTCATATCATCTAAAACAGCATAAAAACTACTTTCTAAAATTATGCCATCCAATCGTTCAATTTTTCAAAGAAATATCAAAGTCATGACATGTTCATGACTGTTTTATATATGTTGAAAATCAGGTTTGAATTATTAGGCTCAAACAAAAATATTTGAAAATTGACAATGTGATTTTACAATTGTCATGACATATGACACAATTTGATGCAATTGAATATGCAAAACTTTCATCCAATTGGCTTGAAATGTGTCTATTGCATTGAAATTTGTGGAATTGACTCATTTCAATAGTTACAAATATTTGAAGTTTCTAAACATATCAAATATTTGCTTAACGAAACTTTGAATATAAACACATTCTTTTTTCCATAAACTAACTTTTTAAACATTACATGTATCTTTGTAAAAAAAAAACATTACATGTATCTTTTGGGAGAATTTGAATGACACTTTGACACTGTTTGGTAAGTCCAATGAACTAGCTTATAGTTTATTGGACTAACTTATAAGTTTGTTTGAAAAAAAATAGATATGTTTGGTAACGAGTTTTTTTAATTAACTTATAGCGTTTTTTGAAATACTATTTCAATTAGTATATTATCTTATAAGCTATAAGCTATCAGCTAACTTATAACTTATCTTTACTAAAACAGAGTCTTTGTTTGTTATGTAGCTGGCAAGCTTCACCATATCACATTTAATTTATTAGTAAGCAATCCACTTCTCACTAATGGTTGTGCTGTCCTACAAGTTTTTTATGAATGATTTGGAAATAAAGAAATTGCTTTATTCTACTATGAAGAAAGTTTCTTCCAAATTGTTAATGTTGATGGCGAAATTGACGAATCTGCATTTCCACCATTTCATACCATTAATCATTTTTGTTCATTTGACATTTCGATTAACGAATACCAATGTATCCGCATATTTGGTTAGTCCAATATATTCTACAATTTAATAAATTACATTTAATCCTTTTCCTATTTATTTTTTTAACAATTAAAGATGAGATATATTAAAACAAACAAAGAGCTTTTACTAGCACAAGGTGCGCCAGCAAAAACAACATGAGTGTACATACGGCAGTAACACACAGAAGCCAAAAGATTAATCGACGTCCATACAAACAAAAGGTGTTGGAACAAAGTTCACATTGGTGTGTGAATTGAAAATAAAATTTTGAGTCTCACATCGGATACTAGGCATACTAGTGTGTTGTAGCATATTAGGGTGTATTTTGAGGAAATAAATAAATTAAGTCTCATATTTATTTATTTAATTTAATTGTGGTTTATTTTCCATTAATTTGTAACCGACAATTTTATGGGAGTAAACTCTAATTGATGGCTATACAAAAGAAAAAATCAGCATTGTTTTTTTGGCTGAAAAATATAAACGTATGCTCTATTCACATTGGTCGGTGTGTGGAAAATACATAACTGCACAAATAGAAATTTGTGGTATCTGCCTGAGCATTTTGATATCTATGTCCTTCATAAGGTTAGTAAGGATTTTATTTTTCAAAAGGTACTCTTGCTATATATTATCATTCTTAAACTGTTGAAAAGAACCAAACAAGTTGTTTGTTGAAAAGTATAGCGTATATATGATATGGTATTTTTCTTCTTCTGTGTTTGGAATATTAGTAGTCGAAATATATGATCTAATCTAATGAATCACATGATGCTTTTTTTTCTTCTCTACATTAATTGCAAGGAAATTTTATCTAAGCTCTAGGATTATGAGATGATCCAGACTATTAGTGATGCAATATATAGTTGATGAATATATATCTGCAATTGTTTTTTATCTTAAGAGAATAAAAAATTCTTTGGATTTTATTTGGTTAAGACCCTTTACAGTGTTGTTTTAACTACCAAGGATAATATTATTAAACATTCATTTTCTTTTATTTGATTTTGCAAATTAGAAAGATTTGCATTATGTTTTGTTTTTAATTGTTTAGAGAAAAATAATATTATTCTATGTATCATGTGATACTTATATTACTATTAGTAACTATTTTTAAGAGTGATCAAAGTATCACTAGTTCCTTCAAATAAAGAATGGTCATAGAACCATAATCCCTTTGAATTGAGATTGGTCTTAGTACCATATTAGAATAATCTCAGCGTCATTATATTGATTGATATCGTAGTATCAATATGGTGGTATCGTAGTACCGATGAATCATAGATTGATATTGTAGTATCAATATGGTGGTATCGTAGTACCACTGATTCATAGATTGATATCGTAGTATCAATTCGACTGGTATCATAGTACCATTCAAGAAGGTGTATTCTTTGACCGATTTCTACCGTGCAGTAGCAAATCGGTATACAGTTGTAACTGAGCTGTTTTATCCTGGGGACTTCGTGGTTGATAGTCTGCTTGCACAATTTTGGGCAGTGCCGCGAAACGTCTTAAAGAGAGCGACCTAGTCCGCGACTCAACCCAGTAATCTCTTTGGTGGCTGAAAATTATTTTTAATGATTTTTTAACTCCGGTAACAACAAAAGGGCTCGACCACCACATGTGAGTGTTTTGACAGAGATTTACATTATATGATTTTAGTCACCAAAGTGAGTGATATTTAACCTTGTCTAACAATTGGTGAACAAAAGTCGTTGTAGCCTTGAAAACTCGGTTGTTCCGCTCGGTCCATATAGCTGAGATGCAACACAACCAAACCAGTAGTAAGAAAGAGCGGCGTGCTCTCAAGTTACCAGTAGAATGAATGAACTGAACAAAATGATCCTGTACCAAAACCGGGTCAGCTGAGGACACACCAACTCACGATCGAATCAACCCCCACAAAGGAGTAAAAACAACGCAAGAGAGAAACAAGTGAGAAGCGGTTACCAACCCACCACAACCAGCCATACAAAATTGAGAGTCGTGAGGAATTATGTTATGAGTCGCCAAGTTGTCTTTAGTAGGTAACCTGTTACACAATAGCCTCCAAGCCAAAACAGAGACTTTCAATGGTACCTTCTTGTGCCAAATCAAGTCCGAAGTTGCATTCACATTGAAGGTCTCCATAGTTGCGAGCACCTAATATGCTCCTTTCACATAATAACCACCAGTAGTGTCGTGCCGCCACACACAGTAATTAATCTGAAATGTTAGTTTGCAAAACAATATCATAATGAAGGTTCCTACACTCCCCTAACATATCTCACGCCCACAATTAATGACACCATTGTCATGTAGTCCCCTTCCTCCCGGTCTAACAAACACATCTCTGCAACCGAGCTCGACTGATTGGTGGACAAGTCAAAAAGATGCCCATACCTCACACTCAGAGGAACACCTCCTAACCATGGGTCTATCTAAAAAAAATTATCTACTCCGTTACCAACCCTCATCTCAATACTCTCCCTAAACCACCACCTCTCATCCGCACTCTCGTCATCACAGATTTTTGTAACCTCCCTCCACCACACTGAACCACTCGGCCCCCAACCACCAACCTCTCATCCGCCTCACCGTATCGGGCCACCAACACCTGATACTACAACCCCCCTCTATCAACAAGCAACCGCCAACACCACTTTTCTAGTAAAGCAATGTTGAACTTCCTCATATGTCTCACCCCCAGCCATCCGAACTCCTTTCCCATACACAATGTTCCAACTGATCCATGAAATTTTACGGTTTCCTTCTCCCCCTCCCCAAAAGAACTTATCCAGTCAAGATTCAAAGAAGAGATTATACCTAATGGAGCTTTGAAGAAGAAAAGGGCTCATACAGACAAAGAAGTCAGGACAAACTTGAGCAAGATAACCGACCTCCAAATGAGAGAAAACGACTCTTTCAACTAGACAGACAAGTTCAAATGTGAGTCAAGACCGGATCCCAAAACAACAACCGTCGAGGGTCACCTCCAACCGGGAGGCCTAATTACATAATTTCCTATTTCTTTTTTTAATATCATCTTAATTAACAATTATTGTTGATCTAAATAGATACTTCATCGACCATTGACACACTTTATGCTACAATAGAACCATTCTACGATTAAACTTTGTAGTCCATTGATTGCAATTTAAACATATCCTACAATGGAGATGTAACTGGAATTTGGAGATGGTTGGACAATATTTTGTGAGCTAAATCACATCCCATAAGAAATAATTTTGAAAATTAAGAATAATGAAATAATGAAAAAAAAAACATTATTATTGTTAATTAGTGTTCTCCGTACATCAAACATTTGGTGTTTATTATTAAAAAAAAATAGTTTATTTTTTAAGTTCATTAAATATTTAATGTATTCTTTCAATATTTTAGACTAGAATATTAAACATTATATGAACCTAAATAGTAAATTTTTACCTTATAATAATAAGGTTTGTCTAACATGTGCAACATTGCATATGTTAAGATAACTAAAAGTAGTAACTTTTTTATTAAAAACAATAATTATTTATTAAAATATTATACATTTAATATAAAATGCACAAGTTCCAATACAAATTTACTATTTTAAACTTCTTAACATGTGCAAATTTGCACATGATAGAAAAACCCATAATAATAAGGACCGAATGAAGTATTCTTTTCATTGAAAATAATATTTTTTTTTATATTTTAAAAACATCCACTACACAAGTTCCAAAACAATTTTTCTATTTTTAATTTTTTATTAACATTTTTAATAAAAAATAATAATAATCCTAAAAACATATGAATTTAAAATAATAAAGAAATATTTTATTTTGAGTATAATAATCATAAAACAACTATAAACTTATTCCTTAACCTACCCTACCTGGCTATCCTTAGTTCCAGCAGAGGTACCCACCTCATCATTATCAACGGTCATCATCTCCAGCGTGTATCATACGACCAAGTACCATTTCACTTTCACATTCACATTGACCAATTCCAATATTCATTCTACCGTCAAAAAAAATACCAAGTACTACTCTTCTTTCTTTTTTTTAATAAAATATTCTATGATTAGTCAAAATAAATAAATCTATGTCTAAATATGGATATTTTTTTCTAAAAAAATATAAACACTTATATTTCACTCATTTTAAAAAATAGTTTATAATTAGAATTTAAAGGATATATACGACTTATCTAATAATTTTTATAAACCAAAAAAGTTATATGTATGATCGGCATTAAACAATTTTTTCACATGTATGATGTATCAAATGAAATCCATCAATTTATCACATCACCTCTTCTTATATATTGGATATTAGTGTAAAATAATTTATGTCCATTAACTCTTATAATTAGCGTATACTATTTAAAATATCATTGCACATGTATATAATTAATTTTAATTTTTTAATATTTCAAAATGCTTAGTAATATATTATTATAAAAAAATGCTTAGTAATATTAGTTAGAACGGACCAACACATATGGAGGTTTAAAATGATTTTTTATTTTTTTTTTAAATTGACAACAAAGTCAATCAATTAATCTTTCGTGAAACATATTAATTTTTAATAAAATTATATTATTTTAATTTTTTTGACTCATATTAATTTAATTAAAAAAAGTAGAATTTGAGATCTTTTTATGTTACAAAAAAATATGAAGCCTTCATATAAGCAAAAAAAGAATCCTCCGATTTTAAAAGATTACGTGATTGTTATGGTGGATGGATATCCCATATTCGAAAAGTAACAGTTTGCCTTGTCAATCCCCCAAGATTCATATAACTCTATTATCTCCCATAAATTATTTGGTTCAAAGGATTGGTACAATCTAAAACTTGAAATAATGCATGTAATCCAAAAAAAAATGGTCTTTTTTTATGCAATCCTTTTCTTTTCTTTTTTTTAAATCCAAAAGGTTTTTTTTTTGTCGATGTAATCCAAAAAAAAATAGTCTTACCCTTTAAACCTACAATATATTTAAAATCTCATAAATAATAATTATGTAAAAAATAATAAACATATCCAATAATAATTTAAAAAACGTTATCCATAGTAACAAATTTTGATGAATTAATTGCTTATATTTAGGGATAGAATGAATCCTAACTTATTCTTTTTCTACTATAAATTTAAAATAATTCCAACAAAAAATATCATAGTTTAATTCCCACCATCTCTCTCTCTCTCTTTCCGTGGAAAATATTACTTAGTAGCACGCCGGTTTGATTTTTCTTTACTTCGGTGAAGCCCTCATGACTCTTGAGGTAATACTATTTAACTCACATCAATCTTCTTCTTTGTTACGAATATTTTTTCAATTATTTATTCTTTTTCAATCATCATTCTTTTAAATTAACTATCATTATTGGTTAATTGATTAATGTAGTCAATGAGATACAATCATATCAATTTCTGCATTATCAGTATCAATTTCAATAAATTAGTAACATTATTGTGTTGTCATCATTTGATTTTGAAGTTAATATTTTTTTTATATAGATTAATTGATTAGTTTAATCTTTTATATATGTTTGATTTCCAGGTATTTACGAAAGGTGGGGTTTGACTTTTTTGTTAAGAAAAAACATAGGGTGTTTGTCAAGTTTCTGTTACATCTACAATACAACAAACAAACACTTCATGTTTGTTGTGTTTTGATTTAGATTTTGGTTGTTTTTAACATTGAATGGAATTGGATCTTTTGTCTCAGATCAATTCAATTTTACCTCTTTTTGATTGGTTTGAATGTTTCTCTCATATTATGTGGGAAACATGTTTACTTTTGTGCCCTCTTAGTGTTTGTTGAAAGGTCTGAACAAAACTAGTTTTAGGGGAGAACATTGTTTTGAGAATTGAGAACTACCCTTTTGGTTTTGAGTCTTGTTCTCGGATAGTCAATAAGTAAAGTGTCGTTTTTTGTGTGTTGTATTTTGAAAGTTTGGTTCTGAAGCTTTTTGGAGTGAATTAAGATGGATGAAAGTAGTAATTCTTGGATAAGGAGGACAAAATTCTCTCACACAGTTTGTCACCGATTGGATTATTCGAGAATAGGTTCTTTCATTATTCAGCCTGATGTAGTTCCGAATTCAGGTCTGAAATCAAGGGCGGTATCATCAGCGTCGGCAACAGCAATAGCAGCGTCAGGACCTCCTGTTGTTTCTAAGGTAACAAAAGTTCAGAAGCATCCTTTAACAAATAAGCTGAGATCTTTGTCTCCTTTGCCTGAGAGCTCTCTCTCTGAAACCTTTAAGGAAGCTAAGGATGAACAGAAGAGGTTTTCAACTCCTGGTCCAAGGAGAAAGGAGCAGGATACAAGAATCATGGGGAAGCTACTGAACAAGGATTCTCAAGTGTCCAAGTTTAAATTTCCTCATAAAAGTCCAACTAAGCACCTTGCATCGATGAAAATCAGTGACAAGTCAAAGAACCGCAAGGACTCGGGATGGACAAAGTATTTTGACCACGGTGCAGGAAAGGTTACTGCTGTCGAAACGGCCGAGGAATGGAATGTTGACCTATCTAAGCTCTTCGTTGGTCTTAGGTTTGCTTATGGGGCTAACAGTAGGCTTTACCATGGTATGTATGAGGATGCACCTGTTGCTGTGAAAATTATTAGGGTACCAGATGATGATGAAAACGGAATGTTGGCTGCTAGATTAGAGAAACAATTCATCACAGAAGTCACACTTTTATCTCGCCTCCACCATCAAAATGTTCTCAAGGTAATTAATTCCATCCCTTTGCTATTTATTTCCTGTTGAAATAAGATTAGATGAAGTACTCTAACTGCTTGTTCTTATTATGTCGTTTTCAAGTTTTTTTCACCACAACTATGATAAGTTAGTTAAAATCTGATAGACATGTCATAATTTTTATCATAGAACACCACCACAAGCACCTAAAAAGTTGTCTCTAGCTTTTATGTGGAAAAATTTGTTATTCTTGTTGAATGCAAGGCTGGCATTATATACAATATTTTGTAGTAATAATTACTGGACTCAATTCTTTAGTTTTGTTGGAATAATCAGCTGTAATATAAGGATACTATTTTGTACACCCTTTGTTGTATATTTTGGTCTAATTATGCAGTTCACACTTTTCATCATGTTGAGAAATTTACTATAACAAGGAGGGTATTTTATACATGATTTCTCATATATCTTGATCTGATTGTGCAGTTCGTAGCAGCATGCAGAAAGCCACCTGTTTATTGTGTTATCACAGAATATCTATCGGAAGGTTCCTTGAGGGCATATTTGCATAAGTTGGAGGGGAAACCCATTTCTCTACAGAAGCTAATTGCTTTTTCTCTGGATATTGCTCATGGAATGCAATATATACACTCTCAAGGTGTCATTCATCGAGACCTTAAACCAGAGAATGTTCTTATTAATGAAGACTTTCACCTTAAAATTGCTGATTTTGGCATTGCTTGTGAGGAAAAATACTGTGACTTACTTGCTGATGACCCTGGTACCTACCGCTGGATGGCACCTGAGATGATCAAACGGAAATCCTATGGGAGAAAAGTTGATGTGTATAGTTTTGGCCTTATCTTATGGGAAATGCTTACCGCTACAATACCATATGAGGATATGACTCCCATCCAGGCTGCTTTTGCTGTTGTAAATAAGGTATGCTCATCTGCAATTAAGTCTTATGCATTGATTGAAATATCAATTTTTTTTATTTGCAAATATTCCTTCACTCAATTATGAAGATCTGTCGAAGTTTTAGTTTCCATATGTTGAATTATGATTGCTAGAGGAAGCATATTTTTCCTGGTTTTCACTTTTTGAGGATATCTAACATAATCCCATCGAATAAATTGCTTTGATGTCATGAAATTATATATTTTATAGTGAAACCAAATGCTGTTAGCCAAATCCTCAGTGAGAATAATGAATAATTATATCCATCCATAATTGGTATATGTATGATCAACTAATTCAGAAAGGAAAATAATTGTTTTTATGTTTATAATTTTTTTACATGAATTAGTTTATATGAAATTATTACATATGGCTCTGATTCCTTAAGTGATGTAGCATTATAGCTGATAGATTACAAAAAATGAATCTTTTAATGTATTCTTAGGATCATTAAATATCAGTAATTGCGATAAAGGTTTTGCTACTGTTTCATGTCGTTTAATTTTTTATTGGCAATTTATGGATCTTTTCTTAAAATAAAAAGAAAATTTGTTACTAATCTTGTGTATCTTATTTTTCTCTCCCTTGTGTATCTTATTCAGAATTCAAGACCTGTTATTCCTTCAAACTGCCCACCTGCTATGCGAGCTTTAATCGAGCAATGTTGGTCCTTGCATCCAGATAAAAGGCCTGAGTTTTGGCAGATTGTTAAAGTATTAGAGCAATTTAAATCTTCGCTTGCTCGTGATGGAACATTGACTCTGCAGCAAAACCCTTGTGGCCATGATCATAAAAAGGGACTTCTTCATTGGATTCACAAGCTTGGTCCTCAACATCATAGTGGTCCTGTGCCTAAACCAAAATTTACATGAATCTGCAAGTGGCCTGACTTTTGTAGTACACTAGGTCCATTGTAATTAATATTGAATGGTTTAAGTACCAACCTCCTTCAGAAAAAGGCTATTTTAGGTTCTGTCTTTAGTTCTCTTTATAACATTCATATGAGAGTAAAATTGATATGTAGGCTTTGTACATTGAGGTGAAAGCATATTTTAGTTTTTTGGCCATGCAGATAACTAATCATAAAGTTATTGTGTGGTAGTAGTAGTTTTTTTGGGGCAACAGTTATTTGTTTTTATTTGTTATATAATCCTATAAGGTACTTTGTCTTTTCTCTGATGTTAAAGTTTTGATCTATATTTGTAATGTTTCATTCTTTTTATCTGATGCAATGACATATGTATACTAAACCAGTGACAGTTAGTTCATAACTGCTTATTTCGTATTCTTAGTAGCAATCTATCAGAATGGTAGAATCAACAATAAGCATAGCATATGATGCTATACAAGTACTTAAATATGTGTAGGTTAAATAATAGTATACATTTTTTCTTATGAAAAATTTAGATTAGTGGAGGCACTCTTTCATGTAAGGCATGAGAGAACTGTCGATCTCGGTAAAAATTTACAATAGAATTTATGAACATTGTATTAACAGGAATTTCAAATTTGAGCTCAAGTAATAGTGAGTGTCAAGTCCAACTGTATGTGTCAACTGCTCTGAAGCTTGGGTACTTGTAAGCGGAGAATTACCCTCACCCGATAAACATATACGGTGTTTGTATCACTTATTTTTTTTCCTTGTTGGTTTTTTTGAATCAAACAAACTCAACTCATTACATTGTTTAAAAAAGGAGAATTATAAGGAGAACTCAATTCATAAACAAGACGACTAGTACTATAAAAGGCCGTTTTAGCTAGATTATGGGAACCATATTCGCTTGTCGGCAAATAAACTTGAACTTATCAGTAATGTTATGAGTGAAATTTGTGGTTTTCTCTTATAATCATGTAAGAGTAAGATATTTGTTAAGATTAACATGGATTATGTAGTTGACATGGATTAATGCTTCATATTTGTATACTTTTTGAATGTCTTGATACATAATGCAATGGTACTAGGGTAGGCTACTGTATGCATGTGACATTAAAGCTAAAATGTAACGGAATTTTTCACTTTTGGGATATGCATGCAGTGTACTCTGCCTCCAAGTTCCAACTACTTGTGGATTCAACCAACATGACAATAAGTTATTCTGTCAATCAATGCTAAAAAATAACATAAAATTCATTAGTTGGTTGCTGTTTTGTTAGAGATTGTGAACAAGTCACATTCATTACGCTTTTACTATAAATGACTGTAATGATGCTGTATATGTTGTGATGGTACTACTATTGATTTTTAATACTTTTTCATGCTTGAATTAAGTGTGTGCAATGAATCAACAAGGGTTGCTTGTGACTTCAAAAATTCTATTGGCCTATTGGACCAATTGGACAGGTCTACCTTCTATTTATGCAGTTCTTTTATAATATCAACATCTTATTTTTATACTAGAAACCAAAATATCTTTGCATTGTAAAAACAAAAATATCTTTCCCTTTTCTATAAAACAAGGAGTGTGTAATTTGGAGAGTTGTGGATTCAAACCGGTATGCTAACATATATGTTAAGCAGTCTCACATTGATTGCAAGATAATCTGAACATATATTTATAAAGTAGAGACGATCATCACCTTATAAGTCGGTTTTGTAAAGATGTGTTAGACACAAACTCTCTATTCTAAGATGGTATCAGAGTCTATTCCACGATACGATGGGCTGCCTACTCTCAGTTTTTGATAAGTCATCCACTATTTATATCCGGGCACTAAGCTCAATAGTGTTGGGTGCGAGGGAGTGTATTAAGAAATCAAATCTCACATCGATTGCGAGATGGTCTGAACATATATTTATAATGTAGAGACAATTATCATCTTATAAGTAGATTTTGTATGGAAAGCTTATACCAAAAAAACTATTTTCAATTTATCAACTAGTAGCCCGTGTGGATTGTATTTTTCTTTCTTTTCTCATTTGGTCCATTGTTAACTTAGACATCATTAAGTTGAAATTTTCAAATTGGGCTTTCTGTTTTCAAAATGATAGTTTCAAATAGTTTTGGTCTCATGTACCCAAAAAAGTGCTACTATGTACCAAAAATAGTTTTGGCCTCTTTAGGATAATCGCTTTGAATTTTAGTCGTTTTTCATGTGTTTTGAAGTTTTTGGGCTCTTTAGAAATAAGACAGCTCGCTGAAGAAAAAAAAAACAATAAGGCAACACCTCCCCCCCACCCAAAAAATGATACTACTTGCATATCGTATTCTTTTACTGAAAATAAATTCTTTCTTAAAAATATAATAAATTTTAATTTTTTTAAACAAGCAAAAAACATATATATATATATATATATAAAAGTAGTCCTCTTAGCACAAGGTGTTCTAAAATCGACTACGAGAGTTTACACAAATAGCATACGAATAACAATAAAAACAAAGCTAGTCAATACCCAAACAAGTAAGAGGGCTCAAACACCAACAATGATAATTTGAAACGAGATTAGAATTTGTCGTCTTCAACCACCAATAGGAATAACGTTTCACCTTGTCCAACAAATGAGATAAGGACATTTCAGAGTTTCTGAATAACCTGTGGTTTCTTTCATTCCAAATAATCCTGACGCATAGTAGCCAAATCAGTTGAAGAAAGGAGCACCGCACTCTGAGCTCACCTGAAGAATAAGTAAACTATAAGAAGTGATCAGACAGAGTAAGAGGATCCACTGACAACAGACCAATCCACGCTCGAACAGACGACCAAAGAGGACCAAATGTGCTACAGGAGAGAAACAAGTGTTGAGTTGATTCCACACCTCCACATCCGGCCACACAAGACCTAGTCTCCGGACTAATGATGTCTCGCCTTGCCAGATTATCTCTAGTTGGCAACCTGTCGCGCAAAAGTCTCAAAGCAAAAATAGACACTATCAGAGGAACTTGTTTGTGCCATATAAGATCATCAACGATATCCATGGGATCAAGTTGCTGAGAAGTCAAAATCTGATAAGCTCCTAGGACTGTGTAACCTCGAACAAGATCTGGCTGCCACTGCCACGTATCTGAAAACTAGGCCTGCAAAAGGAAATCGTGAAGTAAAGTCTGACACTCCCCCAACGACTCCTCCTCCCACACCCACGCCTCCCCACTAGTCCCCCATCCTAAAGTAAACATCTTGGTCACCGTACTCGATTTGTGCACCGCTAAATCAAATAAACCCTGAAACCACACACATGGGAATTCCACCTAACCAGGCATCGGTCCAAAAACTCAGACGTCTCGGATCACCACCAATAGAAAGTCTCAGATAAAGGAAAGGAACCTTTCCTACTTTGCAACGCAGAGCGGACGCCGCCGCATGCAACCACGTATCAGAAATGTTAATCCCCACCAACATACTTTTATGGAAGTTTACCCTCAGATCAGATAGAGATTCAAACAAAACAAGAACTACCAGCAGCGCACGAACGTTTGCCCAGCTTTTGGTTCCTATTTAACCTCCAAAAATTAAAATGAATATTTTTATTCTTTTCTGTTTCGTTTTTGGCCATTAATAAACGTAACTTTTACATGTCTATAACATTTCTTTAGCATAATGTCCATAAAAGAGGTTTGGCATAATAGACGGGTAATGTATACATATCTTAAACATAAAATGATAACATTGACAATAATATAAATATAAATTAGTTATTAGGGATCTAATATGAAAAGGGATCTAAACATAAATTAGTTAAATAGTGGATAAATATAAATTAGTACATTAGGGATCTAAACATAAAATGATCATAACATTTTTAACGTATGATACTTAAATAGGGGATCTCATTTTCTCTTTTTATAATATTTGATACTTAAGTAGTGGGAAGGGTAAAATGGAAAAAATATAAGGCGCGCAAGTAATTGGTAACATGACAAAAGTAGAGATCAAGAGTGAATCACCCTCCAAGAGCAACTAATCGGTAGCTTTTAGACTATAAAAAAGTCAAGTCATTTTGAAAAGAAAGATTCCAATTCAGTTCGATCATCTAGTTATTCCCACATTTGTTCATTGTGGTATTTTTCTTCATAACACTGCTGGTGTAACGCCTCAATGTTGAGGAATTACTTTAAGTTCCTCGGTTCTTGGCTCAATTACTTGGACTTTCTGAATCAAATCACTCACCATTAGATTGCTTCAAATATCTAGTTTGGCAAATATCGACAATGTCACATTTACTCTCCCACATTAACATTATTCTTCTCCACCCCAACAGACTTCAATGGTATCTATGTATTAATAATACTTTAAAAATTAGTATGATTTAGAGTTTGTCTTGCCAATGCTTAAACCAAACCTTCAATGGTACTAATCTTATACCAAAGTTTTAAAAAACGATAATTAGTTAAATTAATTGAGCTAAGAGTTAAGGAGTTGGTTCGGATCCCGATAAAAAAAACTAACATAACTTTGTAAATGTAACAACTAACAATTTGTCATTAAAAAAAACAAAAAAAAAGTAAAGAAAGGTACGTAGCATTTTTAAATGATGATTTCATTTGAACGAGACCTCACAAGTCACAACCTTATGCACCCCTGGATATAATATAACAGTAAAGAAAGAAACAAAATTATAAAATAATTTCAAAAGTATAATGCATTCGTTCCTCATAAAGTTGATTCCAGATATCCATAAGCTAATTCAATAACTAACAACGACTTTAGTTTAAAAAGTGAAAGTCTAAACAATAAACTAAAATATAGTACTAATTAATTATAAAAATATGGTAATAAATTAAACTAAGTTAATTCTTCTTCTTCTTCTTAATCTTAAATGCAAAGAACACTGGACGTTTGATAATTCGTTTGGGACGTTTGACAGGGGGATTAAAAGAAGAAGCAGCAGTAGTAGTAGAAGTAGAGGCAGAATGAGACTTCTCATCAGCAGAATTTGACATAACCACTTTCTCCTCCTCGATCTCGGAAGAAGAAGAAGAAGAAGAAGATTAAGATTTGGTTGATTTGTTCTTCATCTCGTTGTGCTTTTGAATTTGTCGGCCTAAGTAAGGTAAAAGGGGAAAAATGAGATCATATCTATGTTTACATGGTTTCACAAACAGATCCGAATAGTGAATACACGGAGGTCTCTTAGACCCAAATCTCCCCATCTTCTTATTCCTTTCCCCCTCTCAACATATACTGCTACAACAATTTCACCGTGTCTCCGCCATTCTATTTATATTATTCAACTAGGGTTTCGCTGCTGAGAGCACTTTTGCCTTCGGAAAATAAAAACAAGGGTTATGTTAACATGCGGTGACAGTATATTAAAAGGAATAATTACTAAAAAATTTAATTTTTTCTCGTCAATTTTAATAATATTTTAAATCTTTTATCATTAAATATAATTTTACCTCTAAACATAAAAAAAAATCAAAACATAAAAATACGAATAAAAAAATACAGTAGTTAAAAGAAATCTACGAATAAAAATCGAACAGAAATCACGATATACGATGCACACCAAAACATATAACAACTTATTTGTCATCTATTTCTAATATAATAAAATTGATTATCACCAAATTTACTAATTACTAATTTGTCCTTATTAGTTTTAATAATATTACAAAAATTTATATCCTTCATTGTCATTTTACAAAAATAAAATATACATGTAGAAAAAATATAATAAGCCGTTGATGAGTATTTTCAGGAATATAATTTTGACCTCCAACCTTGACACCACATGCATCTAGAGGGTTTGGTCGCATTGTATCCATTTAGTAGTTGTGAATCATGATTTAATTATTAAGCTTGAGTTGTTCGTTCTTTTGCCATTTTCTTTTATTTGTCATGTTTATGAATTGTGATTCCTTACATGTTTGATCGTCCAAATTTGATACTTTGTTTTGACTATTTCTTATATTATTTTAAAGTTAGTTATCTTTTGTGATTGTGTTACTCACCGCTTTTGTTTCCTTTCTGACTTGGCTCTGTAATGTGCGATCGCATACTAATCTTAGCTGATGAGTCCGAAGATGGCATTAAGAACTATCGTCCTTTTTGCTTTCAGTTATTTCTTTCGGAGTCGCTCTATAGATATATCAACGGGGGAACTCTATTTTAATTTCGTTGTTTTATTTCGTTAAAGATTTTGTTTGGATTATGTTATTTTCCTTTGAGAAATTGTTAATCCAAATTTTCGAAGATTAACTATTTGGTTCATTTTTTAGATAAAAAAAAAAAACTATTTGGTTCATTTTTAATTCCACTGCATAAATTTTATAATTGATAAATTGATATTTAGTTTATCGAATTGTGTGACACCTTTTCTAAATGAATTAATCATCCGCACCAATGGAAAAAAAAAAATACAGTCCATATAAATGTGGATGTTTGATAAACAAATACAAGGCCACAATCTTGTCATATAAAAATGTTATTATTCATCCCCGTGAGCTTAGCTCAGTTGGTAAAGACACAGCGATAATTACTATGAGGATAGCTCACCAAAATTAAGGCGCTATCTATTATAAAGTTGAGTTCATCTCACCGGTGTTAATTATTAACAATCAAATATTCACAACAATTAATGTGTCGAGTCACAATTGTCCTTTGCAAGACTTACATTTGGGGGGTTATACACTGCTACATTTTTGGTTAAAAATAAGCTAAGAAACCTGATTGTTTCTAAAGCGAGTGACATATGCCTCAAATAAACATAAATCGGCAGAATCATAATCCTAGACGAGCGATTTCAATACATAATCGGGGCGAGTAACATTCGTACCAAAAGGAAGTAAATTGTTAAGTTGTATTACTCAAATAAATGTTTTATCTCGCCTAAACTCATGTAACCGGATATGCTCTGAAGAAAGAGTTGAAATTCGTGTGAATGAAGTTATCTCGAACTATATCACCTTAAGCATTTCGTCTTTGCAAGTCTCGTTCTTGGGGGACTGTGTACCAGACAAAATATCAGAGTACCATTTGCCTAAGGCCCAACTCGCCTATTGGATCAGGGTGTATAGACCGTCATGACTGTGTTCCGGGCAAGATTTAAGATTTTACACGTGGGCTTGATCCATCAAAAGAAACAGGCCCAAATATTGGTTGACCCTTACAAAGAGCTTAATCTGCTTTTCTTATCAGATAAGGCGAGACAAAGTCATGACTAAGATATGACATGTCCATAAAAATAGGAACACGTGGGGCACCTCCCACTACTTCCTCCATTTTCCTGTTAACCACTCCGCCCACTATTTCCTCCATTATATCTTATGACACTCCTATATATAATGAAGGCACCATAAACATGAGACGGAGGAGGGCGTTCCTTCTTTTACCAACGGTTTACAAGAGAACCATGTGGCTCTGATTCCATAATCATTTAGAGATATGTAAGACCATACCCTCCCTGTCAAGCTCTAATAAACGCATTGCCGGCTACGTGTCCCTAAACATATACCCCTTAAAATCCATGCAGAAACAGATACGATTTTAATTTGTTTCACTTTAATTTCTTTCCCACTAACCATAAATTTTCATATTAATAAAAATATTGATGTTAATATTCATAACTATGTTAGTGTATATTTGAACACACATTTTCTCACTACCGCAGCACGATTGTGTGTTTTTTTACTGGCAAAATCAAAGGTTACTATTTGTAACCTCAACATGAATTTTTATCGTGATTTTACCTCAACATGAATTTTTATCGTGATTTTATAACATTTCAGAGTGTATTCAAATACTGACTTAATGTTGGAGTATGGTTAGGATTGAATGTTACTATCTTCTTCTAGTTCGATAATTTTCTCATCCTACTTATACTATGGACCTCCAACTTCTTTATCCTTTAGTTTAACTAACTTAATCAGTTAAGCTACACATCTCACTCCTCCTACTCATATTTTTTGGCGACTCAAAACTCGTGGACAAAAAATTGTATTGATCCCACTAATCATTTTTTTTTATCATATCTCATAATTTTAGATAATAGCAACCGATTGCAAATAAATTAGTTAATTACTGAGGTTTTTCTCAATGTTTTACAATTGAGAGAATTTATTCTCAAATTTTTGTCCTAGTTTCATTAAGGACGACAATTAACTTCTTTTTTATTAAATATGTATGATCTTTCTATCTGCACACTTGCTAGTTTTTTATTTTCGTCTGAATTTTGATTCTCTTTCTCAAATTTTAGAGTGTTGCAACATTTGATTCTTGTTTTGTTGTGTCAACATAGCTGGAAGTAAGTAATCTTAAAAGTGTAAAATTAATTTGTGTAAAAAAATAGCTGTAAAATTAATTATAATATTTTGACCCAAAAATAAAATAAATTTTGAAACTATTACTCGGAATGTTTACTACTTACCGTTACATTATGAAGATACAGTCCCCCAATGAGGTGATGGTATGGGGTTGTAACGATCGGTGTTTGACGTTGAGAAGTGCAATGATGAATTGAAAAGTAGGAGTAAGCAATTTTGGATAAACTCAAATTTCAAAAAAATAGCATTGTTAATGAAGGTTGCCACAAAAGCCTCAATGTATTGTCTGATCTTTGTACTGTGCCCATCATACGGAATTTGTAGACTCATTCATATCAATATCATAGGTTGAAATTTTCTTGTGGAGGACAACGTCATGTTTCTAATTTCAAGAACAAACGGCTATATTTTGCTGATTCATCTATTTTCATGTACGGAGTAATACTATATGTCCTTTTGGCCACATCAAAACCCCTTTGTTCAAAATATAAGGGAGTGTTTGCTTCATGGATTACAAATTTATTTTAAGGAATGTCATTTTTGGAATCTTTTATTTCTATGTTTGTTTTAGGTTTTTATAAATTATGCTTAAGAACTTTTTATTTTAAGGAGTACAATTTACACATGATTATCTCACTTTCTATTTCCATGTTAAAAGGTGGGAATCTTATACTCCCATGAAAATAAGAAGTAACCGTCCATAACTTCTCACTCCTCCATTATTTTTAACTCATCTTTTTTTAAAATTTAAAATTTTATAATTTTAATTGAATTTAATTTAAATATGTTCCAAGGAAATTTATTTACTTACCAAACACATTAATCGGAATAATATTCTTAGTAATAATGTTCCTAGGAATAATATTTTAAGGATTTTACTTTTAATCTCCCAAACAAACAGACCCTTAATTCTTTTGAAATTAGTGCACTTAAATTTTTTGTAAATAGATTAACAAATACAAGTAATATTTTTTGTAAATGTAATGACATTTTTATAAACTAATTTTATTAATTATTAATTAAACTGAAATATAATGTTTTGGAAGTAGTAGTACATTATTTATTAAAGAATAAAAATTGGAAGAAAAAATAATTTATATTTAAAGGAGTAAACAATGTTCATTTTGAAACAATTCTTTTGATAAAATAACATTTATTTTAAAACATAATGAGTAATAAAATAAGGAGTACAACCAACAATGAATTGATCCAAGTGGTAAGAGTCTTGATTCTCTTAAGCATATGGCCAGTGGTTCGATTCTTGGTTTTGCGTATGAAAAAAATTCGGTTGGAATGAGAGAACCCACTTTATGTGCCCCATAGGATTCCTGACGGAAATTAGTCATCGTCAATAGTGGTGGAAACTTCGTAACAGTATCATGTTAACAAAAATAAAGGTACAAAAAGGTATTTAAACCTAAATACTTTCATAGATGTATTTATTTAAACCTAAGTTTGTTACAAGTTAGTTGTGTGAATCGAGTTGGAATCCTCTCCACTTTCTATCATTTCTATTTCTTCCATTATCAAAGCTTTTTAATATTTTTGGGTGTATAAAAGACATTAGGACTCACTTAATATCACATTTTTACATTTATATTTCCAAAACTATATAGTAATGGAAGATATTGAAAGAATAGAAAAAGGAGATGATCTTTACTCGTGTGAATCACATCCAAATTCACTTATGTAGTTTGGTATTAGCTTGAGACCTGAGAGTGTGCTTCTCTTTAAGGTATCCGGTTTTATTCTCTCTAGTGACAATTTAGATGAATTAATTTAACTTAAAAGAAAAACTTATATAGCTTAGTCACATTGATCAATGAATAAATATCCTTAAATTATAAAGAGGTAGAAGAAATCTCACCTTAAAGAAACTTCTCTTTATCATTGAGTACCTACCGACATTATTTTCATTAAGATACAATGTCGTTGAAATTAGAAACGTAATATACAGATAAGCTCCACGAAAGATGCAGTAATAGTGTAACTGTAATTCTAGTAAATGATAATAAGGCAAACACGAGGCACATAAATATTCTCATAGTGCGCAGATGTGCATTGGTTTGGAGTACCCGCCAAGAAATACAAATAAATGTACTTCCTCCGTTCTGATATATAAGCAAAAAAAAAAATCACACTTATTAAGAAACTCTAAATTTTACTATAAGACCCTCCCCATATCAATTTAAAAAATATAACAGGTAAACTATTATACATTTTTAATAAAAATGTTTATTTATAACATAATGAAAACACAAAAATATGAACTTTAGCATGAGATTAGTAGTAATTTTGTGGATAACTTTCATAAGTCAATATTAAAATCTTTGAATTTTTTAATTTTATTAAAATGATATGATATTTTATAATTGATCAATTTATTCTTACCAAAATTGCGGGCAACGGGTACGGATATGAGTACTTAGGTACCCAGATGACATGAACATGGCTACAAAGATTGTTATCCACGCGGGTATGAGTCTGAATATGAGTATTTTCTTAAACTGTAGGTATGGGGATTAGTACTACCCTAACTATTGTCATCCCTAATCTTCACCAAGAGATCTTTATTGTGATAGTGATAATCACAATGTCATTTTGTCCACAATGACGATTTTCATGAACAAACAAAGCATATTGAAATTAATTGTCACTTTATTCGCCAACCTTTTCTCCACGATGAACTCCATCTTATCTCCATTGGCACTCTTGACCAACATGATGATTTAATCACAAAACCTCATTCTCCCGATAACTTTAGTGTTGAAACTCAAATTGTTTTACGGTTCCATCCACTTGAGTTTGAGAGGGGATGGAGTGTCCATACCTCATTATCACATTATTTTCTTTGTTTCTTTGTCTTCACTCATATAACATATTATGGAGTGGACCAAGTCCAATGTCATATACATCGATTCAATGTCACATTCATTGGTCTATATATACAACTATTCACAATCTTACAATGTATGTTTTACTTTACTGCTCGAATTTCAACCTCCATCTCATAACATTTCTTCCACCTGTTCACCACAATGAGTTTTCCATGTACATATATTTTTCATGTCTTCTTGAATTTCTACCTATGTCTTCCTGAATTTCTTAATTAAAAGTAAATAAATTTGGAGGAATTAAAACTAGTAATTTATACACCTATATGGCTATATTACATGATAAAAAAAACTATTGACCCTTAAAAAAATGAGAGTGCTATTACCAACGTTTTTGGAAACTTCTACATTTGCATTGCAAGAATGCAAATATCGGATAACCCAGCCAGCACCTATGCATGTGCTCTCCGCCAGCCGTTTGTCTGCTCCAAAGCCAACAAATTATTTTCTTTATCATTCTTCTTTTGTACTCCTGTGCTACAAAATACTTATGATACTCAAAATACTAAGTTTTATGTAATGTTAATGTCCACAAGTAAAGTCATATACATTAGGGCGTGACGCGGTTCGGTTCGGTTTTGAGCCAAAAAGTCATTCTAATCGCAAGATAAAAATACATGCAGTTCGGTTGGTTTTTAAAAGTCATTGAAACCAAACCAAACCAACGCGGTTAGGATCAGTTCGGTTGGTGCGGTTTATCGCGATATAAAAAATATGACGATATTATCAACTTGTTACGAAATAAACATAGGAAATTTTAATTTATTTATCGTTTACGTGATATAATATGCATATACACAAATTCCATATACATAAGAACTTGTTTTAAATACCAAGGCCCTGTTTGCCCGGCTTATTTTCTACTTTTCTACTTCTCTTTAAACGAAGTAGATAAGTAAAAAATTATGTTTGACCTTATTTCTCCTTGCTTTCTACTGCTTTTCTTTATTTCTCTATTTCTTTTACGTAGACATATGGCCAAAAGCAATTTTTTACTTCTTTACTTTGTTTAAAAAGAAGTAGAAAAACAGAAAATAAGACGGGCCAAACGAGGCCCAATAATATAGTTTTTGATCGTGTTAAATGATATGTTTTCACAACGATTGACTCAATTTGGGTTGAGCTTGCTAAGTTGGACTAGGTAATATGTTAATTGATATTAATTGATATAGTTAACTTAAGTATTGCGGTTTGGTTCGGTTTTCTAAAATGAAAACCGCAAACCTAAACAAACCGCGCGGTTTAGATGAAAAACTATCCGTGCGGTTTAAACTAAATGCGGTTTTTTGCGGTTTCGGTTTGGATTGATTCGGTTTGCGGTTTTACATTTGATTGGTTCGGATATCATCATCCCTAATATACATAAGGATAGTTAATTTACTCTCACCTAAAAATATACCATAAGATTAACTTAGTAAGCCAATTATCAATTATGTGTCCATTTGGATTAACTTATTTTTAAGCTTATGCAAACAGCTAATATAAATTACTAGGTTTTATGCTATTTTATAATGTCACACTAGTAAAACCATAAATATTAATGAAAGTTGTTGGAATCATAAATTTATCTTAAAAGTGTGTTACTTTTATTAAATGGAAAATGCCAAAGAGTACGCTCAGTGCACTCTTTGAGAACTTTAAATGAATTTTTTTAATAAAAGTTTGTGCATTCTATATATTGAAAATTGAACTATTTAACATTTTTAAAGAATACTAATTTCTTAATATGAAATCCTTAAAGAGGAGATGGGATTCTCACCATTTTACTCTCTATTTTTTTCTTGATTACTAAAGTTTTGAAGAGTTTTATGATATACGTAGTATATTAAATTATTGGGCCCACAAAATATCACATCATTGCATTTATATTTTCAAAACTTTAATAATGACAAAAATGGAGAAAGTAAAAAATGGAGAGAATCTTAACTCCTTAAAGAGTAGGCCTCGACATCGGTCAGTTTCGGTCGGGTTCGAACCGAAAATCACAAAAGCAATAAAAAACCCCAAACATTTAATTTGGACCTAATTTCGACCATTTACATCTTCGAGTATTACGGGTTAGATTGAAACTTTGTTTACATATCGGGTTAGATTGAAACTTCGTTTACATATAAAAGTCAATTATTAAAAATTTCTTCGTTTTCAAATAGTTCATTCTCTTGTACAGAATGTAACAAATGATAGATAACTAAATGAAAAAACGAAAAGGGTGAAATGTTGTACTTTGTTTCAAATTTGTAGATCTAAAGACAATAATCAATCAAATAGAAGATAAGTATAAATATATATTTTGCATCTCCTTCATCAACATTTTATAAGCTAGTTAAATATAATATTTCTCTCCTATATAAAAAATGAATAAAATCAACAAAACGAAGAGTATACGAGATTGAGAGAGAGTGAGAGAAGAAAAATAATTAATTTGCATCTTAATGGTTATTCGGTCGATTTCAGTTACAAAGATATAGCATTTTAGAGACCCATACCCGCTCGTATGCAACTATTCATGCCCGATTTTTTGCAATTATTAACCTGAGACCAGACCCGCACCGGATCGAATGCTTCAATATGTTATCGGTTGTATCAGTTTCGAGTCAGATCGTGGGTCCGTGCTCAGCCCTATTAAAGAGTGTCTCAGAGACACTTTTTAGCAAGACTCTTATTAAATTATGTTTATATATAAATGTGTTACTTCCGTCCCAAAATATACGCAAAAACTGATCAACAAAAATAAATGTATTTTGTCCAAATTTTGAACCAAATACATTAAAATTTTTTAACTCATTTTTACTTATATTTTAAAACGAAGAAAATATTTATTATTAACTTTTCATATTCAAAAACAAATTGATAGCATTAATAATATCTATCCTTCAAAAAAGAATAGTAAATGCATTTTTTTTTTTTAAAGTGAAATGATTTTGGGGCTTTAGCTGCTATAAAATCAACCCTCACACTCACAAGACCAACACCAACATCAATTCAATTCTCTTTCTAGGTTACTTTCTCTTACACATAGAGAAATGGCCAAAACCCTTGCAATGTTGCTTCTCTTCCTTCAACTAACTTCTTTCATTGCATTTGCTGAACACCTTCAAACTCTTCCACCAACTTACCCTCCTCATCACTCACCAGCTCCAACTAACTCACCACTTCATCCACCCTCTAACGCCCCTCACCACCATCACCACCACCACAATCACACACCATCCCCTGCTCCTTCCCCTGTTTCTCACACTCCTACTCCTTCACACCCTCCTTACCATTCTACCCCTGTTCCTGCTAAACCACCAACTGGTCACCACCACCACCATCACCCACCTGCTCCTGCTCCTGTTAAGCCTCCTGTTCACACCCCTATTGTTCCAACACACCCCCCTGTTCCATCTCATTCACCTCTACACCCCCCTGCCCCAGCTCACTCCCCATTGCACCCCCCTGTTCCAGCTCACCCACCATTGCATCCTACACCCATTCCAAGAAGCTTTATAGCAGTTCAAGGTGTTGTTTATGTCAAATCTTGCAAATATGCTGGTGTTGATACTCTCTTAGGAGCTACACAACTTCTTGGTTTGTTTCTCAACTTTTAACTTTACTATTTTTTCTCACTAATGTCATTTTCATAGATCTTTTGTGAAATAGTGATATTTCAACTTTTGTATATTTTTTACACTTTCTTTTGGATCAGCATGTACAGTGTAGATAGATCTAAAATATTAGTATTACAACCGTAGATCTGTCCGTACATATACAAGATTATACGGCCATTTTATACATCTTAGTAGTAGTATTTTACAGATCTCTATATATCTAGCTTTACCTTTTTTATTAAGCACCTATCACAGCTTAGATTCTCTTCCAAAGACCAATATTTTTTTGAAACCAAGGTTTAGAAAAATATTTGGTTCTTATAAGTACTACAGTATTATAATCTTACTATTTTATTTTAGTTTCAATACAATTTTTAATCTTACTATTTTATAAAAGTTTGTGCTTTTAGGAGTACCAAAAAATAAAAATAAAAGCTGTTAAAAAAGTAGTAGTAGGTGCTTTTAGGCCTACTGGTAAAAAAAATTGTAGAGAAATAAAATATTCCTAAAAAATAATATATTTAATGTCAGACTCAGACCTAGGAAATTTTGAAGTTGCAAGTGACAAAAAAGAAGCTTTGACCATACACATCTAGCAGATTGACAGGAAATTATTTTTAATTTTTAGATTTAAGATTATTACTTATATGGCAAATGTTAATATAATAATAATCAATTTAATATAATTTTTTTAAAAGTTGTCCATTTAACTTTTTCAAAAATCAAATTGTTGTATTAATCAATACAAAAGTAGAATTATTACGTTGATAGACCCTTATTTTAAGGGACCCAAGGTACTTGTTAAGTGCTAACAAAATCCTTGGGAGTATTTTATTTATGGGAGTATTTTATTTAGTGAGACTTTTGGGACAATTTTTTAATTCAAAATTAAAATAGCCTTATCTTATTTATTTTTTTGGTGAATTAGCCTTATCTTATTTAACAAATTTAATTGCAAGAAAAGAAATAAACATAATTATTTTTTCAATTAAATTACTCCACTTTACTACAATTTGTTTGCAATTAAGGGAACAGTTTAGGATTATGTGTTAAGAGAGAAGAATCCAATAATAGCATAGCAAAAACTTTAACCTAAAGCTACTTTGTCGTTTTAGTAAAGCTGCACGCTTACTGAGAATATGCATTATTAGCTATGTCCTTTTTTATTCATATGACAACATTATCTATCTTTTTGTTACTAAAAGACAATAGCCATTATTAATGTTATTTTCAAAATTGAATTTTGAAGGTGCCGTTGTGAAGCTACAATGTAACAACACAAAGTACAAGTTGGTTCAAACACATGAAACTGATAAGAATGGTTATTTCTTCATTGAAGGCCCAAAAAGTATCACAAGCTATGCAGCTCATAAGTGTAATGTTGTTTTGGTTAGTGCACCTAATGGGCTTAAGCCTTCTAATCTTCATGGTGGGCTTACTGGTGCTGGTCTTAGGCCCGGGAAACCTTATGTGTCTAAGGGTCTTCCTTTCATTGTCTACACTGTTGGGCCTCTTGCATTTGAGCCCAAATGTCCTCGTTAAGATAATTATTAGAATATGAAAAAAATTAATTTCGAGTTTATTTATAAATTAGATTGCTGTTTTTTAGTGTTAGGAGGTTGGTTTTATCTTGTGTTAGAATATGGTGTTTTGAGCTTGAATTATCACTGCATAATAAAGAGTGATGTTATGTGTGTGATTTATGGTTCTTGTAAGAATTATCATTAAATATTAAAGAAATGATGTTTACTGCTTTTGTTTAATTTGTTTACTCTCTAATTATGTTTGTCGTTTTATTTTCTAAGAAAATTGTCAGATTTCTAAAACAAAACACATTTTATTCTTGGGTATACTTATTGTTTTAATCTCTTTTCTTTTTCTTTTTTGTAAGGAACGTTTTCTTAAGACAATGTTTAGAATTTAGATTGACATGCTTAAAAAAAAAAAATTTATATTGACATGTGACATACATAGCAGCAATATTTGTTTGGACACACATCAAAATACATACTACTATTACTATTTACTTCTTACATCTGAAAAATATATTATTTGATATTTTTTTTTTTCAACCATTATTTCTAATTATATATATATAAGATAATTACACTTGGATAGAAGGCAAACGAGCAACAAGCTGTGTCGCTAATCCTTTTTGGATGACAAAATATATCTTTGGTTACTTAAGTAAGTAGAGAACCAAGTTTGCTATTTAATTAGTTGATATTCTTTATACATAAAATTTTCAATATTTTACGTATCTGCTACTTATATGAAGAACTTAATTCGCTATTTAATCATTAGGTGACACTCCTATATATGAAATTTTCAAGATTTTACATTATTCTCTACTTAATTAATTAAGAGAAATGCATTAACTTTTTAGGCTTTAATGCAGTTTTGATCCCCCTTGTCGCGGTGATTTTTGGATATCGAGTTATTAATTAACTTCGAATCGCAAATTAATATTCCACCACCGATCTTTAATTTATCCGAGGGAAAGGGAAAAAATTCGAAAAACCCTAATTTTTAGAGAACAAGGTTCGGGGGTTGGTTATACGAAGGGAAGGTATTAGCACCCTAAGTATCTATAGTACTCTATAGGAACCTCTTGTTTTTATTCTATCTATGCGCTTTATTTTAATTGCTTATAAAAAAAATGTATAAGTGGGGGATTAAAGTGATGATAAAAAATGTTTAAAGAATGAAAAGAAGAAAAATGTTTTTGTTGATTTTATTGATTGAAGAGACAAGTCTCATGCCTACGTACCCGAGGGATCAAACCACCGTAGTTCGGGATAAAAAGACGAGTAAATTTGTTTGTTTGTTTTTTAAGGTTTTGAAAATGGTTTTAAAATACCAAAAGCCAAAAGTGGCAAAATGTGAGTTTAATTGATGTTAATTTGTGTAAAAAGTCTGTATGATTAGATTGATTGAAATTTGATTATGAAAATAAGACGCGGACACTTGGTTTAAAATCCAAGGTTTGTTGAGAAAATATTTTGAGTGATAAAAGACGCTTGGTTTAAAATCCAAGGTTTATGCATGATTAAAGATGTATGAATGAAGAAAATGCACTTGGTTTAAAATCCAAGGTTTTAGGCGAGAAATGGGACACTTGGGTTAAAGTCCAAGGTTTTAGCGATAAAAGAAACCATTGGTTTAAAGTCCAAGGCACTTGGTTTAAAATCCAAGTTCGCGATAAAAAAGACTCTTGGTTTAAAAACCAAGGTTTTCACGATAAAAGGAAACGTTTGGTTTAAATTCCAAAGTTTGAAAATGTTTGATGATGAAATGCTTTTGATGCTTGATGATATGTGAAAATGAATTATGTTGACTTTTTTTGAAAGAGGTTTTGACCTCATTTTTGAGAATCAAGTGATTGACTATTTATTTTAAAATGGAATGTTGGGTTCCAAATAAAAAGGTAGCGCTAAAATTAATAACGTCGCAATAGGCAAAATAAGCGCGAAGACGATCCGTAATGATATTTTGATCAAAACGGTGTCTTTTCCCTCGGAATTAATATGCTAACGTTTCTGCGGAAAGCGATAAATAAATATATGCATGAGATGCGATTTTTTCATTTATAGTGTACATTTGTCCCTAATTACATTCTAAGGTATTTGCAAGAAAAAATAAATATGACATGAATGCAAGAGGATGCTATGCAATTTATCTAAATTTACATCAAGTCCTAAAAAAATACAATTTAATGTCTTTACAATACAATAAATAAATAAATAATTATGCAAAAATAAAATAAAAAACAGAAGGGGGTGCAAATAACAATTAAAACTGAAAAGGGGTGCAAAAAGCAACTCTGGGCCCAAGCCCAGCTGGGGGGCGTGGCCCATAGAGGGGTGTATGGAGTAAAACGCACAAATCAGATCAGAGCCGTCTGATTGATCAGACAGCTCTGATCTAATCAGAGAGAGAATGAATCAGGGCCATATGATGGGGAACAGAAGGTCATAGGCGCGCAGGTGCACCATAAGACTGTGCACCTGCGCGCACAGGATCACAAATGGGTATTAAAGGGAAACCCTAAAAAAATTACACAAAATTTCCTTCTTCCCACTTTCGCAGCGCCGCTGCAAGCTTCTTTCTCTTCTCTCACGGCGGCCATTTAAACCTCTTCTTCTTCTCTCTCAATTTTTCTCATCTCAAATCTCTCAAACCCTCAATTTCTCACCTCTTAATTGAACAAATAAACAAACATGAGATCAAAATAAATAAATAAAACTTAAGTCTAGATCCATTACAAACAGAAACCAAATTAAATCGGGGATGAAATTCTCGGTTCTTCAAACATTTACAGCTTTACCTTCTTCTTCTTCTTCTTCTTTTATTTTCTGTTTTGATTTCTTTGCTTTCGACTTCTGGTCTCGGTTTAATTGCGATTTTGATGGTTTTGTTATTGGATTTGGATTCGATGATGAGGAAGATTCGATTTCGATGGCGGTATGATGATGATGATGATTGATTGTTGATTTTTCTGGTTTTTTGCTTCAGATTTTGGATTTTGGATTTGTGATTTGAATGGTTTTGAAGGTTTGATTGTTGGTTTGATTCTGGATTTGAGAAAGGTTTTCTTTGATTCTGTTTTTTTTATTTGGTTTTGGTGTATTGAGGAAGATGATGATGAACAGATGATGATGATTCTGTGATGTGGATGATTTTTATTGTTTTTTGATTTTTATCCAAAAAAAGGAAACAAAATGGTATTTTGGTGTTTATGCGGCTGATCCTGATGAATTCTCCCCTGGGAACTGTGCAATTAGTACAGTATAAATACTGTGTCAGATGTTTAGGGTTTGCAGATAAAATTTCCCCATTTGGACAAAATTGCCCCTTTGGGCTTGGACAAAAACACCTGATCTGGACCTCTTTTAAAAATTGGCAAAAACATCACATTGGAAAAATACACAAATAAACATTAAAATTAAAATAATAATATATATAATAATAATAATAATAATAATAAAAACGAAAATAAATAATAATAATAAAATAAAATCAATAAATAAAAATAATAAAAGGAAAATAAAAAGTAACCAAATAAATGAGGTATTTTAAAATACCTCTCTGCCGAAATTTCGTTTAGAAACGAACAAAGAAAAACCGTCTTAAAAAGACGTATAAAAGCGATCGGTCAAAAAATGGGGTATGACACCCCTATTTTGAAAAACTTGAACTTTTGATCCCCCTATTTTAAAAGCCAACTTTTTGATCCCCTATTTTGAAAAACTCGAAGTTTTGATCCCCCGACTCATTTTGGTCAAATTTGTGATGATGTGTCAACCACATTGACGATGTGACAACGTCTATGTGTCAACCTCATATTCCATGTCATTATTTTTTTTAAAATAAAATATTATGTATTAAAAAAATTAAAAAGTTAAAAAAATTAATTAATTAATAATAATTAAAAAACAGTAAAATTAACCTCTATACATATATATATGATTAAAAATCAATAAATTATCCCAATATATAATTAAAAATCAGTAAATTATTCAAATATATAATTAAAAATTACTAAATTGTCCAAATATATAATTAAAATTCAATAAATTACCCAAATATATAATTAAAATCACTAAATTGCCCAAATATATAGTTAAAATCCAATAAATTACCCAAATATATAATTAAAAATCACTAACAACAATCCAATTCTTATAATCATCATCTACATCACTCTCACTAGCAACTAATTCAGAATCATCCTCACTTAAGTCTTCAGGTTTCTTTTCACTTACTCTCGGTTCTTTTTTCCTTGTTTCAGCCTGTTTCTCTTATGGCCTATACAAACAATAATAAAACACTGTCATATAAAACCCTAGACATGTTTATTTCAAAATGGAATCAACACTAAAACCCTAAACATTTTTTTGTCCACCACCACTATTAAAATAATAGCAACTAAGTAACAATGGAGGACCATAACTATTACTAAATTAAGTGTCTGTCAAACAAAAAAACTACTAAAATAAGTGAATACCACAAACATACCTCATACAATAATCCATGTTTTCCATCTTCTTGTTCAACTTTGCGATGGCTTCAGAATATTATCGTGTAAAGCGAGTGTAATGATGAACACGAGCGGATGATGAATCAAACAGAAAATTGATAACACGCAGATGAATGATGAACACGAGCGTGATGATGAATCAAAGAAGATGAAAGACCGAGACAGGGATCGTCGAAGATGGGTGGCACTAAGGTTTCATGATTTGGGAACTGGGTTACTATTTGTGCATGTCTGATTCTTCTATAATTCTTCCCTTTTGATCATCTGCGTTTTTTAATTATTGTTAATTATTTTGTTGTTTTAATATTTGATTTAAAGATTTGATAAAAAAATATTTGATTTAAATATATTGTTTTAATATTTGATTTAAAGATTTGATAAAAAAAATAATATTTGATTTAAATATATTGTTTTAATATTTGATAAAAAAAAACTGATTTAAAAAAAAATTAAAACATAATATTTTATTTCAAAAAAATAATGACATGGAATATGAGGTTGACACATAGACACTGTCACGTCATCAATGTGGTTGACACATCATCACAAATTTGACCAAAATGAGTTGGGGATCAAAACTTCAAGTTTTTCAAAATAGGGATCAAAAAGTTGACTTTTAAAATAGGGGGATCAAAAGTTCAAATTTTTCAAAATAGGGGGATCAAAATTGCATTAAAACCAACTTTTTAATTAGCCAACTCAATTTTCTAATAAAGTAATGGACGCTATATTGGAATTCTCTTAATTTTTTAGCGGCTTTTTGGGTGAATAGCCAAATTTCCCTTGAAGTTGTACAGGGGACTAGCATTTATAAGTAGAGTATTAGTTCAAATATTTTTATTTTAAATGGCAAATATATTATAATCCTCCTTTCGTTACTTTTTATTTGTCGTTTTAGAAAAATATATTTGTTTCAAATTATTTGTCGTTTTGATAGTATAAGGTTATATTTTGTCTATTATACTCTCCTTCCTACTTTTTTATTGACTAAATTTTATATAATTTTTTATTGTATCTATTTTTTACTAACTTTTTCATATAATCTTTTTATTGTTTTTGTTTTGTTCCTATATTTTTGTTTGTTTTTGTTTTTTCCTATTTTTTTGTACATGATATATTCCAAAAAATAAAATAAAATAAGAGTATAATAGGAAGATAAGGTACAAAAATACACTTTCTTAATTTAATTTTTAGTAAATTTTCTGAAACGACAAATAAAAGAACGAATGGAGTAATTAATTTTGACTTTGTTTGTCAAAAAATAACAGATAATTAATTAAATTTATAGTATTGGATAAAATTAGCAAGTAAACAACCATATAAATATAAAATGACATAAAAATATATGTTTAATTAATTTTTTTTTAAGTAAGATATATAATACTGGTAAAATTGGAATAAAAATAACAAGTTATAAGCTAATTGAATTAACTTATCAAAATAAACTATAAGGTCATAAGCTATGAGCTATAAAGTTAAAATTTTGGTATCGTCAGATAATATTTTTTTTTTTTTCGCTACCAGTATCCGGCCGACTAAACTGTCTAATCTTCAAATCCTAAATTAATTATTTTGGGTACAATATTAGTGTATATAAATTAAATAAAAAAAAAAACCCCTAAAAAATAAACAAAAAGTAAGAATATTATAATTATAGATTTTTGGTTTGGTTCACAAACTACTCCAAAACAAAACCCTGAAACATAACATAAACCCTCCCTCCGCCATATTCCATCACTGCTGAATACATCCTCCCTTCCCTCCGTTTTGTCGTCGCCGCAGAATACATCATCGTCTTGTCATTGCTGCTGAATACATTCATATTCACCCTTACCTCATCAAATCATCAAACTCTTGCCTCTGTTTCTTACCCGTCACGCTTCTCCAACACTCAACCGGTGACAAATGGATTCTTATCTACCTGATGAGTGTTGGGAATCTATCTTCAGATTCATCATAATCAACCACAACAATGATGACTACAACAACAACAACCATGGGTACTTGAATTCTCTATCTCTCGTCTCCAAACAGTTTCTCTCAATCACCAACCGTCTACGATTCTCAATTACTATCAACAAACAATTAAAATATTGTCACATCTCCAAAAGATTCACCAACCTTACTTCCCTTAACCTCAACGGCTTCCACAATAACCTCAACTTCAACAAACTTCTCTACAAAATGCGTTGTAATTTGTGATTAATTTTAAATTAAAATGATCAAACAAAAATAAAAATGACTTTTTGATTGTATATCGGAGGAATCTATCGGGTAACGTATCTAAAAAAAAGGTGTAACTATGGATTCTTATGCAATGCACTTTTTCTTATGAATTTTGTAATTTTGTCGAGATCTATCTGTCAAAATACCTTCAGCAAAAAAAAAAAAAAAAAACAAAATAATAAACAGAGTTTCCCGTTGCAACAACTCACATCGCTCAATATCTATGATCAACTCACCTTCCCGCTAATGGGTTGCGAGCTTTTTCACAAAAGATCACAACTTTGACTTCTCTCCCTTGTTCAAATATTCATACTCATCATCTCAATCCCTCTGATTTATTCCTTATTGCTGAATGTTTCCCTTTGCTTGAACAACTTGACCTCAGCTATACCTCAGATTGCAAGAATTATGATAGTTATGTTGATGGGGTAGAGGCTCTTTCACTTGCACTTATCAAACTCCGCAAGGTTAATCTTACCGGATTCCCAATAAATAACCAATCGCTTTTCCACTTGTTTAACAATTGTAGGTATCTCGAAGAGGTCATCATCTTTTGGTGTAACGGAATAACCAATGAAGGGATTGCTTCTGCTCTCCGCGAGAGACCAACTTTGAGGTCTTTATCGTTTTCCATTCCGAACGACCATGAAATGTTTTCTACTTCACAATTTATTGACTCATTGGTGAGTTTAAAGGATTTGACTTGTCTTGTTTTGAACTATTCAAATATCTCAGATGAATTGCTATATTCCATTGCAAGGGAAGGTCTTTCTTTGACGAGATTTGTCCTCCTTGGTTGCACTGGTCATAGTTATGATGGAATCATTTGTTTGTTATCCAATTGTCCACGTATCCAACATTTGGATCTTCGTTATACTAATTTTCTGAAGGATCAACAGGTTGTGCAGTTGTCATCGTTTCTTGTTGATTTGGTGTCCATAAACCTTAGTTGTTGCCGTGAGGTCACAAAATCAGCGTTGTTTACACTTGCTAAGAACTGTCCTTCACTTAGTGAGATCAAAATGGAAATTGGAAATGATCGGGGGTAAGGTTGTAGGGAATTCTGATTCTTTGCTAGAGTTTGGTGTATACCCTCAATTAAAGTCTCTCTACTTGGGTAACGATTCATGGCTAAGTGATGAAATCATTACAATGTTTGCTTTCACTTTCCCTAATTTGCAACTGCTTGATTTGAGTTATTGCAATGGCATATTTGAAGGTATTTGTCAAGTTTTAAGGAAATGTTGTAAGATAAGGCATTTGAACTTAGCCCACTGTTGGGAAGTGAATCTACTTGGAATGAAGTTTGTTGTCCCCAATCTGGAGGTGTTGAACTTGTCATGTACAAAGGTTGATGATGAAACAATCTATGTGATCTCGAAGAATTGTCGTGGGCTTTTGCAACTATTACTTGAGCTGTGTAATGGTGTCACAGAGATGGGAGTGAAACATGTAATAGAAAACTGCACACAGCTAAGAGATCATGGACATCTTCTTCACTAGTATTCTAAAAATGCTGAGCTGAAAGTTTGAACTCTGTAAGTTGTTTTTGTTTTAAGATTTAATCTCTAAGAAATTACTTTTTTAAAATGTCAACGTATAAATGTGCATTTACTCATCAATCTTTGCATGGTAATTCCCTATGTAACAGTGTAATAATTTTATATAATGTACAATGTAATGCAAGCATTTGATTGCGGTGTTGTTAAATGGCGGCGCCATGGTAGAATTGCAGATTTTTATTCATTCATCTTTTTTTCGGTTATGAATCAGTTCCCTAAAACCCTCAAATCATAATCCCAAAAACAAATTCTTCTTATTTTTTTCGATTTTGAATGTTCACTGATTTGAATCCCTTTACGGATGAAGGCTAGCGCCGTGTTATACAGTGGTGGATGCTATTTTGGAGAAAAGGAGATGGACTAGGGTCGTCGTATGGACACACATCAACGGCTGTGCCAATAGTGGGAGAGGAAGGAATGTCGGGATACATCATACATTGGGTCAAGGCTGATTTTGTTTGCTGGTGCAACTGAGCTCGTAGGTAATTTTGTCGTAGATACCTAATTGTTTGGCATTTATGTACTATGATTGAAGCAATTGCCAAATAGTTGGCATTTATGTACTATGATAAAAACATATGCCTAACAGTTGGGTATAGGGAACCTGAGATCTTATTCATACAATACCAAATTGTTGGAGATTATGGAGTATCATGAGGAACATACTAAATAGTAGCCTTAAAGGAATATAATATGCCTATACATTATTGAGGGCTTTTAGCCCTCAAAAAAATTGGCCAATAATTTGAGGTTTTCTTGTAGTGTGATGGCTCTCTTTGTGTTTGCAATCATGACTGATATAGGAGCTCTCTAGTATTTAAGCCTGTTAAAAATATTGATGTACAATTAGAAACAATGTTATAATTAGTAATCTTTGTTATATCAGTGGCCTGAGATCAAAGGTGACTTTATGCAGTTTAATTATTTATATTCACAATTGATAATGTTATATATCTGCAACCTTGTTATGATACTTTTATTATTCCAACTTATGAACAATCTCATAGTGTACATCCTGCATCTCTATTTTTATAGGTTAATGATATTTTGCGCCAAAACTTGGTTCAATTTCATTTACAACTCAACACATATATGCCGCAGTACTGCATAAAAGAGGTGATATTGTAGATGCTGTCAGGATGAAAACGAGTATGCATGCATATCATGTTATTTTCGCAGCTGGTGTTGCAAAAGCTTGGTTCGGCTAGGACTGGTGTATCTACGGCTATTTTGAGTCTAGGAATATTTGTATTTTGGTATGTACAAATCTTATTTTGAACTAAAAGTCAATTTGAAAATTTCTATTTATCGTTTGTGTTTGCTAAGTTAAGTTGGTCATTAGGCTTTCCGGAGTAGTATTAGTTTGTGCGTGGGTCACGATTTGCTAAGTTAATTTAGTTTTGAGATTAGATTAGTTGCTATAGTAAGTTTTGTATTTATAAGTCACCATAAGTTCTTAATGTGCCATTCTTATTAATTTCCTATATGTTGACACTTGACAGCATGATGAGTTATCTTGGACACATTTACTTTGCTAGATGTAAAAAGAGAAGTTGAAAATTAATATACATGCTGTATGATGTTCAATTGTATGATTAAATGGCTGAAATATGCTTATCTTTGTGTTTCCAATCATGAAGGGTACGAGAGTTCTCTAGTATTGAAGTTTCAATTTCCTTTGTATTTGAGCCTGTTAAAAATATCAATGAACCATTAGAAACAATGTTAGTATAAGTTAAGCTATACATCAATTTTAACAACAATTTCCTTTGATGTTAAAGAGGCCATATGCGAGGCCATATGCAAATATTAGAAGTGGTCCCTTAATAAAAAAACACAATTTTTTTAAAAAAATTATCCTCGATTATTTTTTGACAAAAATAAACTTAATTCATTTCATTAATCAAGTAATTTTCAATACAAAGAGGAATGAATTCAAAGACATTGCGACTAGCTAAGGAACATGCCACTCTTGCTAAGTGGTAAGCCACCGTATTTGCTTGCCGCTTGACAAATTACAATGCTAAATTTCGACGTGCTGAAGAGGAGATGGAATCAACTACAACTTTAGAATCACTCTCAAATGTGTTGGTGCGGATGGCTAGAGGATAAATACCCGGAGGCGTGTAATCACTGAACTAAGGAATTATCCGCATATATTGTGCAATTCCCCCAGAATACAACCGGTTCTTCTCGACGATAAACATGTCGAGGCTATCAAGACACGAGAACTGACAACAAGATAGGTAACTCAGGCACTTAATAAAAATCTATGAATACCAATTTGTCCTTTTGAAAGAAAAGTTTTGTATGTATATGTGTGGAGTATATCATATATTTCTGGTTATACACCTACTTCCATCACTAAGCCGTTTTTCTATATATATAGTGGAAACATTAATTAGTTAATTAATTAAAAAATAAAATAATAATAACGTTATGAAAAATTTAAGGAAAAGGTGTTGATAAGTATTACTGAAAGTTCATAAAAATCTTCATGCACTTTGAGAAAAAGACCAAATCTCCTATCTCCTATTAATTAGGTACACTATAAAAATAAGTTGCGTGACTCAATCCTCGGTCAAAATAAGATTTAAATTTCCCAACTAAAATTAATTAAATTGGATTACAATAAAATATAAAATAAACTTTTGAAATATCTAAAATATCCAACAAAATGTGACATGAAAAAAACCTCTCTTCATTCCTTCTTCTATAGCTTCCTTAAGTGTCATTGCTTCTCCCTCCAATGTGCTTAAGCTTCCATGAATGAGGTTAGTTCCAGCGGATATAAACCTCCATCGGTGATCACGAAGGCACCAGCCCCATCCCGTCGTGACGGCTGCATTATAAAAGCTAGCATCCACGTTACAATTCAAGTACCCCGGATTTGGTGGCTGCATTAAATTATCCTCGATTTAAATGGTAAATCTATTAATATGAATAAGCCAGACCTATTCATCTTTCTCTCTCTTCAAAAATGCTGGCCTCTCAGCAACTCTGCTCTCTCCTTCATTTGGCCATCAATGTCATTATTGCATTTACTCCTTATTTTAATTTTTTTGACAAAGCATTTACTTCTCATTAAAAGTCCTTTATTTTGAATTTCCTCTTTCAATTTAATTTAGGTCAATTGAACTCAATTTCAGTAAGACATTCAAAACCCTACATTTTGCTTCTCATGTCGTCTCCATCCTCGGTTCTCACAATGTCGTTTGTTGTTGCATGTTTGAATCTGATACATTCCTTCTTCTTTATGTATAAATAGATCGATTGGTTCTAATTTCATTCACAGTTTCGTCATCTCATATTTTTGACTCAAATTTTCCTTCTACGATGTTTCAATTTCTTCGATTTACTCTGATTTTCTGTAATTCGTCCTTTTTTTCGAATTTGTCTCTGGATGGCCTCATAATCTGGATTTTCTTTGATATTTTCTAGGTGTGTATTTCAAAAGGGGTGAGAGTATGTGCTTTCTTTCTACAAGGTTTTTGTTTTTATGGGTTTTTTCTTTGTGATTAAACCTCATGTTTTCTGTGATTAAACCTCATTTTGTTTTTCAATTTTCTTTAATTACAGGGACAAAGTTACTTTGGGAATTTATCTACCTTCTCATGTTATTCCTACTTTATGTAAATTCAATTTAGTCACTTTGTGATGTTAATTTTGAATGCTATATGATATCCTTTTGATTGTATTGAATATTGATGTTTCAGGACAGTTTCATGTTGAATATTCCAGCACTGGAGTTAAGCTTTTGATTGTTAGAGGCATTTTAACATTACAGTATATTGAAGAAAATAATCAAGTGTGTGTTTCAATCTTTTATTTTTTGCATTGATAAATTATTTTGGTTTTTTATTATTGAAATTTTATGTTGCAGGACATGAAATTAATTAAATTTCATATTTCTTTCAAGTCTATGAAGTTCAACAATTTATGGAAGGACATTGGTTGATTTCATGCATATTAACAGTTATTTGGTAATTTGCTTAGAGATGATTATATATGTATCCACCAACAAATGTAGCTTATGCCTATATATATATATATGTGTGTGTGTGTGTGTGTGACTGAAAAATAGAACAAAGAAGCATAATATAGATGTAATCGGTTAGTGTTAGCATGTTTCTTTAGTCTTTCTACTATTGTGTTTAAGTGCCTAAGCCCAATTCTCATTCCACTTATTTTTACCGCATTCTGTTAATTATAACAAATAGTTTCTTCTTTTCTCACTATTTTGTTATATTCTTTAGATGTATTCTTTAAATTTCCTCTTCCTTTATTGTTTGCTAATTACGTTTTTTTGCTCATATTTTTCATTCTACGGGCAGAGAACAACAATTTGACGGTCATCACTTTTGCAAACCAGTGTTTGAGGATAAACATGGCAATCGTTGCTTTTGCAAGTCTACAAATTCACGCATTCAGAATACCAGTAGTCACTCGATCAATATGTGATGGCTCAAATTTAATACCGTATACCATCATTTCCCTTCCTTCTTGCCCTTTCTAATTTTAATCATACAATATGTCAACGATGCATTTGATTTTATTTGCACTTTACGTTTCCAATCTCTGTGAAGGTATGTAGAAAAGAATGGGTTGCGTTGCTTCAAAATCCTCTTATGAAACAGTGATTTTACCGCAGGGTCGAGCAGACAAGTTTGTTTTCTCATTCCTTCTTTTCTTTATTTAAGGTTTATTATTTAGAATTAGAATATATGAATCTTATTTTTAAATATATTGATTTTTTTTGTTACTTTTAAACATATTGATTTGTAGCTTAATGATTACAAAATAGGTGTATGATTATAATGTTTAGTCATTCAAATTATGTATATCGTTGTGTCTCAGTGTATTTGGACTATGAATCATTGAGATTTGATAGTTTTTCTATTCCTATTTTTTTTAATGTAAATATATCAGTGTCCAATTTAACCATTTTACTGATACAATTCATTGTGTACAATCATGTTACTTTAGAAATATGGACATTTTTAATCTATATATGTAGACTATGAGGATGTAAGTTGAGTAAATAACATAGTGAATATGATATTTTTTGCAGTTGAAATACAACATGAAGAATTCAAACGTTCCTTCCATTATTGAATGTGGTCACTGTGAATCTAGGTTTGTGGGACAGTGCAGGTATTGTTGCTAGATAGTTCCATTTTTTTTAATCTTTCCTTTCATACAATGTAGTGAGTGCTTTCTGGATTTTTTTTATTGTATTATCTTGTGAAACAGGACAAGAGGATTATAACAGATTACGACACTTGAGCTATTCTGGTGGTGATGTTTTCATACTGGCTTTATTATTTCTCAAGTTTAATGCAAAGGGCTCGCCGATGTTTTTTTTTGAAGAAGCTAAATTAGTCCACCTAAATTGGCACCAGAGGGAATCGAACCTGAGACATTGAGAGGAGCACACTCTAAGGACTCAAGTCAACACCACTTCGCCAACCCAAGTGGGTTAAGGGCTCGCCGATGTTATTTTCAAATACATTCAAGCCTGATGAAGAATTCATTTTTGGTCTAGCATTGTTTCTATATGTTTAGTATATGTGTATAAAATATTTGTGATATTATTAAGTGGTTGACTGATCGCGATTTACCCTGTGTGGAGTTGCTTTTCTTATTTTTGTTAAGCATATAAGTCATAATATATGAGAACTATGTATTGGAATGTCTAGACGTATATTATTATTTATTTATAATAAAATAGTTCATGTGTCACTTCAATTGAATGATATACTTAGATTTTAATCACATGGTTTGAGACAATAAGAAACACCTAGATACAAAGTTAGCATTTTAGAGAGTTCATGATTTTCAACTGTCAAAAATCTTCATTTGTCGATATTTTTGAAATATGATGTCAAAATGAAAACAACGAGATTTTTGTTCAAATGAAATTAAGAATTTCAAAAGAGATTGTAGAGATAATGAGAATCAAATGATAGGAAGATGACATTATGTACAAAAATAAATGTAGATGAAATTAAAAAATATAAATAATACCATTGATAATAACAAAGATGGATGAATTATTCATTGGTAAATATTTTAAGCACTATAAACACAACAAGTTTGAACGTTGATGATTTTCTTTTTTTTGGGTATTAACCTTTCGATGATTTTTTATTTAAAATTATATCAACCAAACAATAGTACAAGTAATATCATACTAATTATTTGAGTATTATAAATTCACTGTAACATGATTTTCTATTTGTAGGTGAAGTTTTAGACTTACAACTATTATTTGAATTAAGTTATTTTTATAATTAAACTTAATTTAAATGTATATTTAATCTCTATATATTTTAATCAAATTAAAATTTACGTTCTCTGTTCTAAAACTGATATTTTGGTCCCAAAATAAATTTTATTTGAAATTTTGAGTTATTATTTATTTATACGCATTTTAATTTGTATGCAAATTAAAAACTGACATTTCTAAAGAAAAATGCTTCAGTGTAACTTATTAAACATTTTTTTATTTGATAATTTTATGAAAAACTTAATATTAAGAAGTTTATTTTTGTAGTCTCATTTTTACCCGTGCTTGGCACGGGTGCGGATCCTAGTAGTATAAAAAAACCATATTTGTAATTAACGTGAAAAAAGTTCATGCTATCAAAGTCCCAATGAACAAGTGATCAACACATTAATCATGAAAGTCCCCAATTATTCTAAATAAATATCACTTAATAGGATATAGTGAAAGATGGTTATAGAGGGAGCACAATTTGTACTAAGGATATTTTTTTTTTGGTTTTAACCACCAGTTTAATCTGATTCGGAGGTCAGTTCTGGCATCAAGTGGTTTCAGCCCCCTCTGATCGCAGTTGCGGGGGATATTTGTACTAAGGATATGATTGGCGTTGCAATAAAATAGAGATCCTAGTAATGAGTTGGTTGTGCGGTAGCAAAACAAAGTAAGTCTGGGTTGTTGAAATGCTCGCGGAGACGTCATCATCACGATTGTGGACGACAGCGCGCGCCGTTTAGACGTGCTTCGGCACTTGCGTGCTCCTGACGTCGGCTTGTGGGCTCCCCATTCGACCCGTCACATGTCGAACATGCCTTCAATATAAAGTGTTTTTTTTAAGAAGATAAATTAGCCCACCCAAATTGGCACTAGAGAGAATCGAACCTGAGATCTTAAGAGGAGCACACTCTTACACGTGAAACCTGTAGTAGTGTGGGAGAATCATGGTGGAGGCTGTTGATAATTTTGAAAGTCGTCAGTCTGAATTAGTTCATACTTACATATGCATTGTTTAATCTTTGAGACAAGCATATGACTACTGGCAGGATCAACCAGGTAGCATTTATTAATGACTCTAGACGGCAGCGCGCGCCGTTTAGGCGTGCTTCGGCACTTGCGTGCTCCAGGCGTCGGCCTGTGGGCTGCCCATTCGACCCGTCTTGAAACACGGACCAAGGAGTCTGACATGTGTGCAAGTCAACGGGTGAGTAAACCCGTAAGGTGCAAGGAAGCTGATTGGTGGGATCCTCTTGTGGGTGACATGTGTGCGAGTCAACAGGCGAGTAAACCCGTACGGAGCAAGGAAGCTGATTGGTGGGATCCTCTTGTGGGTTGCACCACCGACCGATCCCGATCTTCTGTGAAGGGTTCAAGTGAGATATTCTAATCGATAACAATAAAATATTTTCTAGCTACTTAAGATGAGTCATTCTTCAAATATTTTTGAAGAAAATTCGTCAATCAAGTAATGTATTAATTAAATTTTAGACTCCTTAATTAATTTTTTTTTGATTGGTAGACTAAATGACAGAGCCATTGAAAACTCACACACACAAAGTGGAGTGACCAGGGATCGAACCCCGGTCATGACGTCTGACACTAGCAATTTCTACCATTTGAGCTAGAATTTGTGGACAGACTCGTTAATCTATTAATACTACTATTCTGTAAAAATATTATATTCTGACAATTGAACTTTTACAATGTGTTGTAAGTCTATTTTTTTTTTTTTGAATGACAAAATATTATATATAATAAGTAAAAACAACAAGAAAAAAATTCATAATACAAATGTGTATATGAAGTACACCATTCCAACACCTAACAATCTTTAAAAAAACACCCACAACCCTACAAGAAGGCACACCAAAAGTTAAACACTTCTAACTCACCAACACAAGAAAATCAAATGACCCCTCAGAGAGAGATGCAAGGATCAAGGCATGACAATAAAACTCATACCCACGGGTACCCACCCAAACCATACCCGCTTTGACGGGGAAAACCCGAGTTGACTAGGTTTGGGTTTGGGTATGGATTTTCCCCGATTTCAAAATATGGGTTTGGGGCGGGTAATAGGGACATTGATACCCACACCGAATCCGCCCCGCTTATGTTAAAATGAGATTTTACCTCTTTAAAATTAGAAACTCTTAAACAATCTCTTAAATTATATTCATATGTTTATTTTTTATTTGAGTAATAAACAAATGATTTTCTTTATTTCTTTTATTTATTTAAAAAAATATTGTTAAAACAAAATAATTTTGGACTTTTAACCTTTTTTTTTAATAAAAAAAATACTAAAATACAATCATAATTCATGTGGAAAGAGGTGTAACGGGGATACCCGAACCTCGTTGGGGATACACGGTCCCCGTTGGGTAGGGGTTTGAGGTTATACTTTTTATCCCCGCATGGAATTGGGATGGGTTTGGGGAAACCCGAACTTTATGGGTTTGGGTTTGGGGATGACAAAATCCGCCCCGCCCCGCCCCGTTGACATGCCTATCAACCACCAAGAAAGACAGACACAAGAGACCTCATGAAAACCTAAGAAAGACAGACACAAGAGGTCTCCAATCAACCAGAGACCTCATGAAAACCCAACTCAACACCTCGATAGACTCTACCAGTTCCAGCAAAAACGGAGGAGTAGATACTAAGAAATTGTGTTCATTTCATTGTATTCAAATTTTATTTTTCTATATTGAATGTCTTTTCTTAACAAAAAATAAAGAGAGAGAAGCTCACCTACCGTTTTTCTTTAAAACAAAATTAGTAATAGTATATGAATATGGTTACAAACACTATTAAAAAAAGTAATTATTTTAAGAAAAAATAGATTTTTTCTAAAAGAAATCTCTAACAAAGCTACCCTTTATTTTGCTTTCAAAATTAATTCTAACTTATAATCATAATTTTAAAAAAATTCTTTTAAAATTGATTTTTATTTCCAATTTATAGTTGAACTCAATTTTAGAATATAAGTTAGGAAAATGCTAACTAGTGTCCCAAAAAACTAGTTAAGGAAACAAAATATAGAAAAATGATCTTTTCTAAAGCATCAGAAATTTTGTTTTTAATGGAAATTTTTTCTCTTTTGCTTCCTTAACCTAGCTAGCATGACCCTATAAGGTAATTCAAAATCAACCCTCCCACTCATTCACCTTCACATCACCAACATCACTTCCACTCCTTCTCTATAAATACCCTCACCACACTCTCACAAAACAATCATCACTTCCTCTCACTCTCTCTTTCCCTCTCTTTTTAGGTTACATTATATTTGACACAAAAATGGCCATAACCTTTGCAATATTGCTTCTCTTACTCCAACTAACCTCTTCCACCCTTGTTCCTGCTCCTGCTCCTGCCCCTGTCCCTGTTAAGCCTCCTGTTCATGCTCCTGTTGGTCCAACACATCCACCATTACACCCCTCTGTTCCAGCTCACTCACCATTGCACCCCCCTGCTCCAGCTCACCCACCATTGCATCAAACTCCCATCCCGAGAAGCTTTATAGCTGTTCATGGTGTTGTTTATGTCAAATCTTGCAAGTATTCTGGTGTTAATACTCTCTGGGGAGCTACACCACTTCTTGGTTTGTTCCTATACTTTTAACTTTATTACTTCCTCTTTCTGTTTAAAACAAGCTGAAATCTATTAGACACCAACACTACTCATATTAGGCGTGTCAAAGTGTCGGACACGTATAATTGTCTGACATATTTTAAATTATGTCATTTTTTCAAATTATTATGTGTGATGTTGTCGTGTTCGGTGTTAATGTGTTATGTTATTTTTCATTATTGCAATCGGTTTTACTACTATTTTTCATTATTGCAATCGGTCCACTAGACTGCCTAATCTGATTCGGGGGTCAGTTCTGACATCAAATGATTTTAGCTCCCTCCCGATCGCAGTTGCGGGAATGTTTTACTACTAGTTCTCTTTATGCGCAGCTTAAACAAATTATTAATTGTTGATTGTTTTGAAATTGAAGGTGCCATTGTGAAGCTCGAATGCAACAACACCAAGCATGAGTTGGTCCTAACTGACAAAACTGATAAGAATGGTCACTTCTACATTGAAGGCACAAAGCACATCACAAGCTATGGAGCTCACAAGTGTAATGTTGTTTTGGTCAGTGCACCAAATGGGCTTAAGCCCTCAAATCTTAAAGGTGGGCTTACTGGTGCTGCTCTTAAGCCTAAAAAATCATTTGTGTCGAAGGGTCTTCCCTTCTTTCTCTACAATGTTGGGCCTTTGGCATTTGAGCCCAAATGCCTTCGTTAAGAAAATTAGAATATGATATTTTTCGAGTTTGCAATAGATTATTGTCTTTTGGTTTTAAGAGCTTGAACTTTGAAGTATGGTGTTTCTAGATTGAATTATCACTGCATAATAGAGTGATGTTATGATTGACCAAAAAAAAGAGTGATGTTATGTGTGTCTGATTGATGGATGGTTCTTGTAAGAATTAGTATTAAATATTAATGAAATGAAGTTTATCGCTAGCTTTTGTTTATATTTAAGAGTTTAATGTGAATATACTTTTTGTGTTTATTTTATTTTTCCATCGATATTCTTTATTCTTTTTGGGCAAGAAAGCGCTCTTTAGAATTTAGATTGACATCCTTTAAAAAAAAAGAGAAGAATTTAGAATATTGGTGAAGTCCTTCAAAGACGACCAAAATTTCATTCAAAATTTATATTTGTTTTAATATAAATTAATACTCCTCCCGCACCACAATAAGTCGTTTTGATCAAATTACATATATTAATAAATGTAATTAATATTGTATGGAAAAGAGAAATTATGAGTTAGTTTATAAAATTGTCCTTAATTAATTAATGGAAGGAAATATAAATTTGAAGAATTGAAAGAAGAGAGAGTAATAAATAATAAAAGGTATAATAACAAAAATAACATTAAATACTTCATTGATAATGTAAATCGACTAATAATTTGGTACAAAATTTTCTCTCAAAGTGACTTATAATTTGGTAGGATGTGAGTAGTTAAGTCTCACATCAACTATGAATGAGAAAAATGTTGGGTTTATAAGATATGTGACACATTAACCCAATATTTTAAGGTTTTTGGTATATATGTGACGTCTATCTCTTGTGATCCTGGAGCATTTGTTTCTCCCAAGCTTTTCCGAATTCCCAAAAAAGTGCAAAGTCGTGGTATGACTTGGTGGAGTAGCGAGAGTGAATCCTAGTAAATTTGGAAGTAAATTTTGTTAAAAACGAATGATTTTTTAATATATCATTAGTTTATTTATTTATGAAATTAATAATTTTAAAATTACGATACTCTAATGAAAAATAAAATAATTTAGTTCAATTAAAATTCCTTTGCTTTGATCAATAATGAATTGGTCCAAGTGGTAAGTGTTTTAGTCCCCTTAAACATGTGGTCGGAGATTCGATGCATGACTTATGCATATGTAGAAAATTTGATTGGAAGGGAAATTTCACCTCATGTGCCCCAGAGATTTTCCGACGAGAATTAGACATTGCTAAGAACAGTGAAAACTTTATACCAATATCATGGTAATAAATTTTTTTTTTTTTGCCTGTCTCTTTAAACTTAACTAAAATATAAATGAGCATTGCTATTTAGGAAGAAAAAATTACACAAGAAAGAGAAGAATCCACAAAATTAGGAAATTTGACCAATAAAAAATTGGCTAACCATACATGAGAGAGAGAGATTAAAATTTGACCAATCAAAAATTGCCACATAAAATTCTTCTCTTTCTTACATAAAAAAATTCTTATTAAATAGTAGCATTTTCCAATATAATCCAATATAAAGACATCACATTAAATAAAAAAAAAAAAATTCCTTTACTCCCTCTCTCCTCATTTAAACCAAACATATAAATAATTAAAATTTCTTCCCTTCTAAAATCCCTTCCCTCAGTTGAATGAATCAAACCCTCGGTGAGTCTCCGTGCACATCTCTACTTCCAGTAAGGTTTCTCCGTTGTTGGTACGTTTCTGCTTTCTTTCTTTTCTACAACTCTCTTTCTCTCTATAACAATCGTTTCCCCTTTGTGTTGTGTTGATATGAAAATTACCCAAATTTTGTAAAACCCTGACCATTATTTGCATTTTGTTTGATTCCTTAATCTATAATTGCTTCTAAATGTAAAAAGACCCAGTTTTACTAAACCCTAAATGTCAATATTATTGCATATTTGCATGTTAGAAGCCACAGTGTTAGGGAAGATTTTTCGAAATTGTGTATGTGTGTGTAGTCGATATATACTGTATTGTTTATCATGTGGATAAAGATTTTTTAAAATATGTAAGGATTCTGTTAAAAAAAAAAATGTAAGGATTTTGACTAAAAAATTGAATTACGAAGATTATTTAAAAATTTATTAAAAATATTACTACTATAATTTAGGAATCAATGTTGTTATTGACCAAATTCAACCTTGAAAATAAGTAAGATGCAATTAGGTTTTCACGTTGATTATCTACAATTTCAGCATGATATCAAGGTTAAGCTAAAGTGTTTCCTTTTGGATTTACAGAATAACGTGTGCGGTTATTTTCAGTTTTGGTCTTCAATTATTGTATAAAGATGGAGCCTGGAAAATTTGATCCAAGACATTCTGGAGAGCTGTTGAAGTACACTTCCTATCTACTTTTTGTGTTTTTTTTCTTTTCATAATGTAATTTATCTGCTGTGAACTTTTTATTGAATTGCTTATGTTTCTATTTTGCCGGTGAATAGGCATATGGATAAGAAGAATGAGATCCTTATGGAAGCGTATAGATCAATGTTGCATGAATTGCAAAAACTTCAGGTTGGTATATTTCCCCTGCATACACAATCCCTTTCTTGAGTGTTGGGATTTAGTATTACATGACATCACTGGCTGTGTATAGGGCCTGTTTCAGCTTTAAAAAAAATAGATTTTTTCTTTGTATTTTTGAAAATGGATTTTTTAAAACCGTTTTTTAAAATATTACAAGTTTTTTTATATTCGTTTTTTCTAAATTCAAACACAAATTTTGACATCATATAACATAGACGTACATTATTGAAGAACAAAAAATAGTCAAAATCTCAATTTTTATAAAAAGTTGTATTTCAAAAATGATTTTTATGAAAATCTATTTGAAATAGCTTCAAATAAAGTGATTTTTTTGAAATTTTGATATCCAAATTTATTTTCAATAAAATGATGAAATACCTAAAATAAGATTTTAAGAATAACTATTTAAACCAAATTTTCATTTGAAGCTTTTATAAAAAATTTCTTTGTAAATTTTTTTTATACAAAATTTTCTAACACTACAAAATCTATTTTCAAAAAAATCCAAAACAAACGGGCCCATATTTTGCTTTACTCTCGGCTTTATTCTCCTATCAATTTAGGAAATGGCTTTTCGTCTTACTGCTAAAAGTTGCAACAAGAAAATGTATCGGACACTTTCACGAGAGAAAAATGATATTTTTAGAATGTGATATTATTTCATGATTGAAATTTCACCATATCATAATTTTGGCTCATTTGATGTCAGTTATAATCTTGGATATTGATTTATCAGTCGTAGCTGATATCTCAATATAGGCAATTCCTTTATCTTTGCAATGTGATACTAAGCTTGTCGTAAATTTTATTATTCCATGGATCTAGACCATTTCATTCCAGTCTCTTGCAGCAAAAGAGTCTTTCCTTTTGATATATCATATAGTTGTCTGATTTAGCTTTTGTATGATATGTTTATGCCACATTTTAACATATGATCATGTCTTCATTTGCAATCTTTCAATTGCCGTAGTTACTAATATGTTTACTCAATGGAGGCGAAGGGAAAAACCTTTAAAAACTGGTTGTTTTCTAGATCTAATTCTAAGCTGGCTTGGCTTATATTCTTGAATTTGATCTGGCACTGTCTGTCACCAAGTATAATTTGCTCCCCTTTTATTGTTTTTGGCTATGATGGATACCAGGATAGTTTGTTTTGCTTTATTGGTAGAGTCAAACTTTTCTCTGGGATTATTATTTTGAATAAGTAAATCACATGACACCTACAAAAACTTGAATCCCCTAAATTTTGGAGTTCTGGTTGTTAGGTGGAAGAAGAAATGCTTATGCGCAAGCTTTATGAAGTTATGTCCGTTCATAGTTCCACTAAACAGGTAAAGCTCTATCTGCTCTATCTCATATTCTCCGCAACCAACCTATATATGATATTCCTGTCATTTGTAAAAGGATTGAACTAAAATTTGTGTTAACATTTTTGGGTTCGGGATACTGATGACGCTACTATTGATGAATGATGATGTTTGGTATTTGTAATAGTTGTCTTGTAGATTCAAAATTTTCACTAAAAATGTTTTATATCTATTTGTCACCCATAAAATGAACGCCATGAACATTTGTAGTACCTGTAGCAACCATATACAATGGTAGTTCATGCTAGCACCCTTTGTAGGGAGAGGTTCACTATGTAAATTGAAATGTCAGATATATGTCAATTATTTTATGGAATCATAAGAGGCTGGCGATTGAAAATTCGAAACGTATCAAATTGAATTGCACCATTAAGTGCACCATTTTTAAAGGCCTAAATTTCCATTACCGTTTTTAAAGGCCTAAATTTCTGTCACAAGTGTAGAGAGAACGGAGCAGGGAGGGAAGCATTGTAGGTGTGCTCAAGATTTGGGATATATTTTATCTTTAAGTGGATTATTTAGGTTATTTTGACAACTGTTTTGTTTAACTTGTGTGCAGATTGAAGACAACTCCAACACTTCCCATAATACTGAAGGAGCTGAACAGTCCATTAATGAAGTCAATACAGATCATGAGGAATAGTAAGGACCATTCTTGTTGGACACAGATCATCTACAGTATAAAAAGAAAAGAAAAACATGGATCACTGACATGACATTGACATTGACAATTCTTGATGCAGTTGAATCTGCATGGTTGTGCATGTATGGAGAGGACTTACAGAAAGTAGATTAGACGAAAGATTGTCCAATAGTTATAGGAAGACCAAATCAAAGTCTTTGTTTTAACAAAATTTCTATATTTATTTCCTTAACAAGTGTTCCAATGACACTCTTTAACATTTTCTTTTTTATTACTGCAAAGATTTTGATCTTCTACGTGTTAACACTTGACACAAGAAATATGTCTACGTTTAATGGTTAAATGTAGAGATATTAAATCTTAGCAGAATATCAAATGAGATGGGTTACTTATGGAGATGTTTAATTTCACCTTATTGGTCAACTTTGGGGAACACAGTCTCCGTCGTTTTGGAAGTGATTGTGGAATGAAGACGAAATTGTGAATATGTTTCTTGTTATAGAGGTCATCAAAATTCATTCAACAATGTTTAGTGATTCAAATTTACTTGGTCTTGTATGATCGTATGGAAGCATGGTACTACATTGAAAGAAAAAAAAGGATATGTCACACTGATACCTTCTGTTAATTGATTTGGTCTTAAAACCCTTATTGGAATAAAGTTGTGGTAAAATGTGTTTTGTGGCTACATGCAATGTCACAAACACAAAAAAGAAAGAGTGTTTTTCGACCTATTTTTAGAGCCAATAATGTGTTCAACTTTTAAGCACCTAGATATTGTGATAAGTGTCGCACTGGGACTGTGGTCCCTTTCTTTCCCTCCACCGTTTTACAACATTTTAATTTTTTTAAAATTTTGGTTTATATAAATTGGGGAATTGGATTCACGACTCATTTTCACTTTTTTCTTGTTCTTCTTTGTAGCTTAGGATTCGGGAATTTAGTATTAACTATCAACTTCAATGTGGGCATCAATATCTCTGACTTGTTGAAAAGCCAAGGTATTAGAAAAGAAAAGAATGTCATCAATACCTCTCAATTCTCAACCCCCTACCCTTGATGCCATTTAATAATTACATTTAAATATAAAATTCAGAACTTTCCCTAACTTTAAAAAATTATCAATAAATAGACTAAGTATAAGATAGTGGTGAGAGGTTTGAGTAGTATGCTAGAGATTTTTAGTTTAATCCTCGCTCTATTGTAAATAATATTTTTTATCAATATTATGTAATTCTGGATTGGTTTAAATATGTTTTTAGATTCTTTAAAGATATCAAATAATGGTTTTAGTCTCGATAATTATTTTTTTATTATTTTTAATGTTTAGTTCTTGCAAATATATCATTTTTACTTTTGATCTTTGGTGCCTTTGTTAAATTTGTTCTTATCAAAATTGTTTCTTCTTGAATGTAGAATATTTAATTTTAATATCAACATATTTTGCATGGATATCTTAAACAAATTACCAAAAACAAAATGTGGTATATTTGTAAGGATTAAATAAAAAACAAAAAAGTATTTTTTTAGGTGGACTAAGAGTGTAGTAAGTATAAAAAGAGACTCGGACATTTTAACTATATTGGTATTCCTAAAAAAACCCATGTCAACCTCTCATAATAATATATATAAAAAGAAAAAATATGTACAAGAGGAATATACCTTTATTGTTGAGATTATTTATGAGAGGTTGCCTAAAATTTGATCTACTCTCTTTAGTCTCATATATAAGAAACATTTTCACTTTTTAGATTCATTGTAGAATTAATGTATTTAGACTATATTATTGTCTAGATACATCAATTTTATAATGAATCTAAAAAGTCAATTTTTTCTTATATATGAGACTAGAGGGAGTATATCGAATAGATCGCAACTACCAAGAAAAATATATTGTTTTGGTTAAACTTGTAATTTTATGTAAAATATGAGATACTATCTATTTTGTAAACCTTTTTTTTTATAATAATTTTGTAAACCTATTTAAACCTGTAATTTGTATGGATACAAATTATATTTAAACTTATAATTTTCATCAATATTATAATGTTTTCTTTTATAAAATCAATATTATAAAGTTAATATAGTAATAAGTAATAGGGAGTACAAGCCTTTTCCACTCTAAAATAACTCCAAATTTATCTTCCTTTTTGCAGGTCAACTAGAACCAAAGAATAAAATTAGACAGAGGCCATTATGTACATCGACACCCTAACTAAAATCTTGAACATATATATATATATATATATATATATATATATATATATAAATGGAATTTGACCCTTATGAATTTACTCAAGCCAAGAAATAGTCAATTGTTTCATCTAAAAAAACAAAATAAAAATAGGCGAAATGAATAGCTCAACTGAATTTAGATAGATGTTAAAGTATAAAAGGATTTGAGTTCAAGTTTCTCCGGCAAAGAAGAAAAATATTAAACATTAATCAATGATTATTGATTTAATTTATCCATTTAAAAAATTGCTAATCAATTATTATTAAAAGGAAAATATTAATTAATACTTTCTAGGATAGTGAATGCTACTACTAGCATTGATATATCGACATATAAAAACAAATTCAGAACTCCTCCTCTGCAAGACCTTAACATAGAAGGATCAACTAATTCATTTGTCTAATATGATCTTTATATCTTTATGAATCTTAATTTAGAAAAGTTTTAAATTTATATCCCGATTCACAACTTTTTTCTTCTCTACCAAACAAAACCAAATATAGTTTTGTTTACAAACTTTAGCAACTAGATTATCATAGGAGAAGGTGGGGACATTAAATTAAATAAACTTCAACCGATGTACCAAATAAATTTATACAAGGCAGAAAGTGTAAGAGTGGGACATATATTATGATTATGGAGGAATTTGGATGGCATGCATTCAAAATTGCATGCAGTCAAAACAAATCTAATTGTTCGATTTTAATTAAAATAATATTTGACTTTAGAGGAAAGTTTGGATCGTTCAATCTTATATCGTGAGGAATGTGCTGAGGGGTGCGCCTGGTGGTATCGTGTATAAAGGAGACGGTATTTTTGAAGTTCAAACAATTCAAATTAGAGTATTGAGTCATGCTCTTTGTGGGGTAAAAGTGGAATTACATTGGTTGATTTAACCAAAGATATTTTTATTTTTATATTATAAGTACAATTTTCTATCACCGGTTAATATGGATTAATCCTTAAAAAATCTATAAGACACACAATGTGAGTTCTTTTTTTCTAATCAATTAATCTAGTTGCCAAAATTTTAATAAATAAATAAAAATTACAAACTCAAATCTCTACTTATAATATAATATGATAATGTTATTTTCCTACTACTTCTTTATTGGTATTTAATACATCGATTTTGATTTGACATATGAAACAATAGGAATCAAAGTTCAAAATATAATAATACAGTTAGTCAATTTTCATGAATTGTATAATGAGAGTTGTTATGTTACCATTAATGAAAAAGTATAAGATGATATAATAAGAGTCGTCCCAAACAAGGCATAAGGATGAATTTGGCTTAGTCAGATTGTTATGGGCACACACTGAGTCTGAGAGTCAATGCCAAATATTAAACTCTTTTTGACACTTTCTGTCTTAACATAACAACAGCCCCACTTATTCATGTTTCTCTAAATTCTTAATATCACCAATCTAACCTTACCATATGGATGGAACTCTTTCAATTTAAACCCCCACCCTCTTTGTTGGCGCGTGTTTAACTTCATGCGGTTTCACCACTTCTTCTGTCAAATATGACTTATATGAGAAGAATTCAAATGTAGGAGAAGAATGTGAAATATAACTTATGTGACTAATGTTTTAAGATTTTGGAGGGAGTCGTGGAATCTCACTCTCTTGTGATCTTAGAGCATTGACCAATTGTTTCTCTGGTGGTGTCTGAACTCTCCAACAAGTGATATTAGAGTCGTGGTTCGGCTTGGTATAAGAGCGGGAGTTGATCCTGGTATTAGATCGACGGTAGGATGTGAAAACTCACACTTCGTGGGAAGAATGTTGGGTTTCAAGTTTGATTGGTTAAGTCATACATTATGAATGAGAAAAATATTAAATATATAAGAGAGGTGATCCATATACCTAACACTCTAAAGTATAGGATGAATATGTTATACATAAGACAAAGATGATGATCACAAAACGTTAATTAATTAATGTATATGCTAACCTAGCTAGTTGAGATAGAATTGAATAGATCCAAATCATTTTTGTTGTTAAACTTATAAAAGCTATGGACTAAAAGTAAGAATTTTTTTTATAAGCAAAGAAATTTTATTAAAAGAGCACAAGAGATACTCGAATCTTAAAAAATAAAAATAAAAAGAGAAATTCAGGTTCGGAATATTGCCATACACTTGCCTATGTGGCAATGTTTTTACTATTCCAACACATATGTCTGCCTGCCATACATCTACCACACCATGTGTGCAAATATCATTACTAATGGGTTAATTACAATGTGAGTTGTTTGCCATAATCCAGAGTCTTTATGGAATTTTAACTCTTAATCAAAGAGAATTTACATAAAGATCCTATATCAATCCAACTTATAACTCTCACAAAGATATAAAATTAAGCACTTGATTAATTTAGAACAAGATATCTAACTCTCGTTTAAGATAGAATTTACAGATTAAACTCTTGTTCTTACAAGATGTCTAACTCTCATTTAAAGATATTTTACAACTAAGCCCTCTTGGAGACACAATTTCTTTCTTGTTGTTTCTTTTATTTTTTCTTCTTTTATTAGTCTTATAATCAAAAAAATTATAAGTGAAAATTGATAAACAAGAAGTTAATATATTTGATCCAAATTTTGAATCGAATATTAATTTTTTTAATTCATTTTTATCTATAATTTAAGATCACGGAAACATTTTTATACGGAAATATTTAATAGGTAAGTTATCCTAGTTTTTGATTTGGTGCTGCTTGTCAATTAAATTATTTCATTTTCTAAGATGGATTGGTATCTAGTTGTAATATTTAATATTGAGTTGAAACACAAAGTTGTATAACTAAGAATTTTTTTGCCATTTATTCTGGTCGTTTTCTTGCCTGGCCGCTAATTAGTATAATATTTTTTTGAAGTATTTTCCAATGGGGGTAATAAGTTCTTAGATTGTCTTTTTTGTCTTTAAGGTGCTTTTATATCCTTGAATTGTAAGGATTGAGTATTCATTGTACTCCTTATAATTTAACTTTGCTTATAAAAAAAAAAACCCTTATAACCAAAAATAATTTTTAATTTTACCGTTCCAACAAAAATATTTGGATAGATAAAAGTTTTTCGATAGGTAAAAACATATTCTAAAAGCCAAAATCATAAATCAGAACATTAATATATGATTACGGGTAATATTCTAAAAGTTCCAGTTTTAAATTTTTGCATCGGATTATTTTTTGTTATTTTTCGATTTAGAAAAACGATTTTGAAAACCAGCACTGAATAAGTTATTGGCCGAGTCGCGGTTCGATACGCTCTCTTTAAGACGTTTCACGGCACTACCCAAATTTGTGCAAGGTAGACTAGCAACCGTGAAGTCCCCAGCATAAAACAGCCAAATCAAAAATACCGTTATCTACTGCACTGTAGAAAACGGCCAGAAAGACACCCTCGATGGTTTTTACAAACCAGTCAATATTGATATGCAAATATCAATTCGAAGTGAAAATAATCACTTTCTGAAACAACAAGAAATAAAATATTTTTGAGAAGAAAGAAAGAATTTAGAGAGAAGAAGGAATTCGAAAATTCAGAGAATTGAAGCAAAAAATAAACTGACAGTTGAAAGCTGTATTTATAGTGGTAGTGAGGAACTGCTTCAGATGAAAACGTGGGAGCCTGATTTCATCAGCAAGGCAAAAACGTGGACCTGATAATTAGGCCACTCAGTTGTTGATTGATGAGGTGGCAACGGAATTCAAATTCCGTTTCTGACTTGGTCGAAACACATTTAACATGTATTGAAACTCGTAACGGCTAGTTGAGCACACACGTAGCAAAAAATAATTATTAAATATTTTTCACTTCTGGGTATTAAAAAATTAATATATCACCAAGCCCAGGCCCGACCCGAACCAAACCGAGCCCAGCCGGCCGGACGGACGATGGCGGCGGCGCGCGCGTGTGTGATATTCGACATGGTGTGTGGTCTCCCCCGTTTACAAAAATGGGTACCCCTTGGGGCGTACCCCAAGTAGTGAGCTTTCAATATATAAACACTTCCACAAGGTGTGTACTAACCAATGTGGGACTTAATGTGAACTTTTTTCAAATTCACACTCACATGTGTTTATTCTATACCAAGATCTCCAACAAGTTGCTTCATTGAGCTTACTTGTTCCAACAATCCCCCACTTGAATTTAAAAAAGTTGTTTCAGTCATAACGTTGAACGTTTCTGTAAGATTGTGCATAAACAAAGGTGACGCTTGTCTTGAACCTTTGCATAGCGAGTAAGAGCCTGATTTAACAAGAGTGATGCTTGTCTTGAACGCTATCTCAGATTTTCCTCAAACCCGCACACAACCTTTCCTAAGGTGTCTTCTAAAGCCCGTGCTTTAATGGCCCTGCACGACTATCCCGGTTTCATGAACGCTCTAGGAGTTCGCCCCAAAACTCCATAGGAACCGGCCTAAGTTCCACATTCATATAGGTGAGTCTATCTCAAGTACCCCTGAAGCAGGTACTCCTCTGATACAGAATATAGATCTCATTAAGAGTTTCTATTACCTCATCCTTCTCGCTTCAGGTTTCATGTTTCTTATCTTTGCATGATCATCCCTATTACTCATGACTTGTTGTTTACCCATTGAAACCTAATTCTTGGGATCTCCAGTCTTTTAGGTTGGGTTGCCATCATAAGTAATTCAAGTAGGCATTAGTCCCATCTTAACAGATTTATTATAGACTTTCTCTCTAGCTAGTCCTTTCGTCAAAGGATCGGCTAAATTATCATCAGTGCGTACATGATCCACTCTAACAGCACCTTTAGTGAGGAAATCTCTCACAGTGATGTGCTTCCTTCTAATTTGACATCTTTTACCGTTGTAGTAACGGTTCTCAATTTTAGCGATAGCCGCGGTACTATCGTAGTGGATCAACACAGCTGACATTGGTTTTTCCCATAAGGGAATCTCAGATAGCAAGCATCTCAACCAACTTGCTTCTTCACTAGCTGTTGCTAGTGCTATCATCTCAGACTCCATGGTGGACTGAGCCAGTATAGTCTGTTTCTTAGACTTCCAAGATACAGCTCCTCCGGCTATATTGAAAATAAAGCCACTAGTTGCTTTGGAATCATCTGACAAGGTGTTCCAATCAGCATCACTGTACCCTTCAAGTACAGCTGGAAATCTCTGATACTGTATTCCAAGGTTCATGGTCTTTTTAAGATATCCCATGACTCTGTTTATAGCATGCCAATGCTCATCACCAGGTTTGCTGGTAAAGCGGCACAACTGTCCCACGACATATGCAATGTCGGGTCGTGTGCAATCAGTGACATATCTAAGACTGCCAATGATGCTCGCATACTCAGTCTGTCTAATGCTGTCACCAGTGTTCTTAAAAAGTTTTACACTGGCGTCACACGGTGTGTTTGCAGACTTACAGTCAATATATCCATATTTCTTTAGGATCTTTTCCACATAGTGAGATTGATCTATGGATATTCCTTTTTCATTCCTAGTGATTTTGATTCCTAGAATCACACTAGCTTCTCCAAGGTCTTTCATATCAAAGTTGTTACACAACAATGATTTCACATCACTTACTGCAGACATATTTGAACCAAATATGAGCATGTCGTCTACGTAGAGACATATGATAGTGCAAATGTTATTATTAGACTTATAATAAATACATTTGTCACTTTCATTCAGTTTGAACCCATTTGATACCATTAAATTATCAAATTTCTCATGCCACTGCTTAGGGGCTTGTTTAAGACCATATAGAGATTTTTCTAGCTTACAGACCTTGGTTTCTTGCCCATGTACTACAAATCCTTCAGGTTGTTCCATATAGATTTCTTCTTCAAGGTCACCATTTAAAAAAGCAGTTTTAACATTCATTTGGTGTACTACTAAGTTATGAATAGCAGCAATTGAAATTAGTACCCGTATGGATGTTATTCTAGTGACCGGAGAAAAAGTGTCGAAGAAATCTATATTTTCTCTTTGCCTAAAACCTTTAGCCACAAGGCGAGCCTTGTATTTTTCAACAGTACCGTCGGGTTTTAGTTTTCTTTTCAAAATCCATTTACAACCAATTGGTTTGCAGCCAGGGGGTAAGTCTACCAAGTGCCATGTCTTGTTGGATTCTAATGAATTCATCTCATCATTAATAGCTTCTTGCCATAGATTTGCATCCATCGATGACAAGGCTTCTTGAAGATTTGTAGGATCTTCATCTAATGTATGAACCGCATAATCCGGTCCATAATCTTTAGCAACTCTTATTCGTTTACTTCTACGAAGTTCTGTTTCCACTTCATCATTGCTATTCTCATTTCGTATCACTGGTATGTGACTCTTTTCAGGAATATTACTCTGTTCAGTGCCCCCACTATTTCTCGATTTAAAAGGAAATTTATTTTCATGGAAATCTGCGTCAACAGATTCTATGATCACTTTTGCATTTAGGTCATAAAACCTATATGCTTTACTGTTTGTTGCGTACCCAATGAATACACATTCATAGGCTCTACTAGCGAGTTTAACTCGCTTCGGATCCGGTATACGGACATAGGCTAGACATCCCCAAGTTCTCATGTAAGACAAGTTTGGTTGTCTTTTCTTTAATGTCTCATAAGGAGAGATCAAACAGTCAAAATAATTTCCCCCCACCAATGGGTAGCGGCACCAGAGTTCAACATTATAGCAACGACAAGTTCAGTAAGAGTTCTATTTTTTCTTTCTGCTTTACCATTCATTTCAGGGGAATATGGTGCAGTTGTTTCATGTATAATTCCATGTTGTTTACAAAATTCATTAAATAAACTAGAATTATATTCAGTTCCCCTATCACTACGAAATCTCTTGATTTTCTTATCAAACTTATTTTCTACTTCATTAACAAACACTTTAAACATATCAAAAGCATCACTTTTATTCTTCATTAGATAAACAAATGTGTAATCAGAACAATCATCTATAAAAGTGATAAAGTAACGTTTGTTATTTCTAGTCATCGTTCCATCTAGTTCACATATATCAGAATGTATAAGGTCCATAGGTTCAGTTTTCCTATTTATGTGAGCTTTTAGTAATTTTTGCTTGACTACAAAATTCACATTTTTCTAATTCATTAAAATTTAATTTAGGAATTAAACCTAAGTGACTTAAATTAGAAATGGAACGCATATTAATATGACAAAGTCTAGAATGCCAAATACTAAAATCACACAAAGAGTAAACAAAAGTAGAAATTTTATTCAAATTCAAAGCAACATCAACATTAAGTTTAAACATGCCATCAGTGGCGTACCCTTTCCCAATAAAAGTACCATTCTTAGTGATGGTATATAAATCTGCCCCAATAGTCTGACTAAACCCAGCCTTATTCAAAAGAGACCAGAAACAAGATTCTTTTTCATCTCGGGTACATGTAAGACATCCTTCAAGATAAGAGTCTTCCCGGAGGTGAAATTCAGCACAACTTCTCCAACACCAGCAACATCTGAAGTGTGGGCATTTCCCATCTGCACTTTCTTATTTTCAGCACTCGTGTATGTTTTAAACATAGCACGTTCATAACAGACATGGCGTGTGGCGCCAGTATCTATCCACCATCCATCAGTACCATCGACCATATTAATTTCGGTGATCATACATGTGTAAGCCTCATCGGTTACATTCACTTGAGCATTTAAATGAGCAGGTTTCGACCTTTTCATTCCTCTACATATCTTTGCCGAATGACCTGGTTTCCAACAGTTGAAGCATATGAATTCACCAGAATCATTGCTAGGAGGTGGAGGCTGTTGTTGTTGCCTAGCATATGGGGCCTTAGAAGGGTTCCCATTCTTAATTCGGTTTTGATTGCGGTTCTGATTCTTTAAAGGTTTGCCCATAGGCTTCAGAGCCGCACCGAATTTATTTTTGTTATTGTTGGAGACAATCAGAATTTTCTCTTCTTCTTTCTGATCCTGTTTCCGTGACTCTCACTTGTTGTCTCGTATGGAAAATTCTTTTGTTTTATGACGAAGCTGATTTTTAAAATCTTTCCATCCAGGGGGCAGCTTGTCAATAATAACAGCAATCTGAAATTGTTCATTGAGAGGCATACCTTCAGTTATTATCTCATGAGCAATCTTCTGGAGTTCATGAGACTGTACCTCCACTGACCTTTCATCAACCATCTGGTATTTCAGATACCGGCTCACAGCATATTTTTTCACACCCGCTTCTTCGGTGTCATACTTCTTTTTCAAAGCTTCCCAGACATCACTTGTTGTCTCGTATGTTCTATAATAGTCATACAAGTCATCTTCCAAACCATTAATGATATAGTTTTTGCAAACATAATCATTATCGATCCAAAGCTGTCTTTCCTTTTCAGCTTGCAGTGTTTTATCTTTAATATGTTCTGCTGTTTTAGTTTGAGTTTTTTCTTTTGCAGCAGAAGCAGAATCATCATTGTCGCGGTGATTTTCGGACGCCAAGCTATTGGTTAGCCTTGGTTCTCAAAAATTATGATTCACCACCGAGCTTTAATTTATCCAAGGGAAGGGGAAAAGATCGAATAAACCCATAATAAAAATTTAGAGATTTAAGGTTCGGGGGTTAGTTATACAAAGGGAAGGTATTAGCATCCTATGTATCCATAGTACTCTACGGGAACCTCTTGAAATATGTATTTTTGTGCTAAAATGTTTTGCTTGTAAATTTTGCTTATAAATGATTGGGTAACGATGAGAGAATCTTTTTTATTAATTTTGGGATATTCAAAAGAAAAAAGAAAAAAAGTTTTATTAATTTTTGAATTGGGAAGACACAAGGTCTTTTGCACTACGTACCCGCGAGGGATCAAAATCTCGTAGTTCGGGGTAAAATTTGTAAAGTGATTTGTTTGATTGATTTTAGGAGAAAAGACGAGTTGTCATCTTAAGTTTAAACTCCTTTTAAATCCACCACGAACATACTGAAAAGTTTATATCTTTTCCTGCCATATGTCGTGGGAAAATGAATTTCAACTAGAGATGACTCACGTCTAAACTCTATTGAGAAAAAGTTTGAATTTGAAAAGCCAAGCGGCAAAAGATTTGAATTGTTTTTGTATTTTTTAGTCTTTGTGAAAATATTTAAATGTGCTTAAGTGTGTTAGACCGTTTATTGAAAAAAGTTCGAAAAAAGGTTTCTCGACGAAAGTCGAGGTTTATTATAAAAAGACTTCTTTTTTTGAAAATATTTGAAGGTTTTAGTTTTTTTACTATTTTAAGAAAAATTTGTATTTTTAGAACGTCGGTTATTCGGACCGCAAGCCATCCGGCAGGAAATTCGAAGTAACCGGAGAGTGAAAAGTCATCCGCCAAACCACTCCTTTTTTCATTCTTTTTTTATTTAACAAAAGATAATTTTGTTTCAAGGTCAAAAATAGCGTACAAGCAAAAGCGCAAAAAAAAATACATCGTAACACGGGATTAACGAAATTTTTTTTTCCCTTTTCCCTTTGGACTTGCGCAATATAAAATCAACAATATACATATATGTATTTTTTTGCATTTTTGATATCTAAGCAACAATAAACAAAATAAATAACATTGCAAATTTTTGGCGTTTTGATATTTAAATATAACATATAACATGTAAATAATGTACAAAATAAATAAATTAAATGACATTCAAATATAATAGAACAAATAAATAAAATAATAAAAATAAATAAATAAAATAGAGCAGGGGGTGTAAACAGCAAGACAGGGGGTGTGGATAGCAAAAATGGACTAGGCCCAGTCCAACAGGGCCCAAGGGCGCTGCGTTTTTGTCCAAAAAAAGGGAACGAGATCTGGGCCGTCTGATTAATCAGACGTCCCAAATTTGATCAAGAAGAGATTGTGATGGAGAGATTTGGGACGTTTAATCAGATCAGATGGTTCTAGGTGCGCTGGTGCACCGTAAGACCATGCACTAGCGCACACCAGATTGGTCCAGGGTATATATACCCAAAAAAACCTAAAAAAAACTTCATTTTTCACTTCACTTTCTTCTCTCATGGCCGCTCTCTCTTCTTCTCACCGCCGCCGGCGATTCCTCGCCTTCTCTCTCTCGGCTCTGTTTTTTTTTCAAATTTTTACTTCTGTTTTCTTCCAAACAAAACAATTCAACATAGAACTTAAACAAAATCGAACTCTAAACCCAAACCCAAATTCAAAATCATAAACCGGATTGAAAACAAAAGGAAAGGGGGAAAAAGAGGGTTTCAACCTTTGAAGTTTTTGTCATTACGATTCTTCTTCTTCTTCTCTGCGTTTTCGCTCTCTTATGTTTCGGTTCTCGTTTCTATTTTCGATCTCGATTTCCCTTTTCTTGATTCGGTTTTGAATTTGTAAAGGGGTTTATGATTTTAGATGGTTTGATCCTGTTTGTTTTGTTTTCTGGGTTCGTGGTTGTGACAATGATGATGGTGGTTAATGATTTTGGTTCAGGTTTTGATTTGGTTTTTGGGGTTTGTATTTTTTTTATTTCGGATTTGTGATGAGGGTTTCGTGGATGAAGGTTTGGTAGTTTGTTTCTGGATTTGATTGATAATTTAGGGTTTCTGATTTGTTGCTTCCGCGGGTATCCCCCCTCTGTCTCTGAAAAATTTGTTCTGTTTTATAACCAAAAAAATTAGGGTTTTGGTTAATTGAGGAATGGCAGAGAAGTGCTTTGCTAGTTGAAATGGAATCTCCCCTTTTGGGGAAGAAGACACATTTGACACTGCTGGAACCGTGACCCAAAAATTCAAAAAAAACAAGACTTTGACTTTTTTTAATTAATTAAAAAAACAGAAAAATGGAATAAAGAAACAAATAAAAAAACAAATAAATAAATAATAATAATAATAAAATTGAATAATAAAATAAAAAAAATAAAAATTGAAAAAACAAAATAATAATAATATAAATATATAAATAATAAATGAACACAAAATGAGGTATTTTAAAATACCTCTCTGCCGAAATTTCGTTTGAAAAAGCGAAGTAAAATCCCGGACAAAAATGCATGACGCATGAACATGAGGTGGGATCTTAGGTCAAAAATTGGGGTATGACAATCACCGGTCATGGTGGTTACAGAAAAATCTTTTGTTCCTGAACCAGAAGCCGTAGCATCAGGAACAACAGGAATAGGTTCATTTAAAACGTAGACACATTTTTTCATAGTTAAGTAAAAATACATCTTCTGTTGTCAACGTTTAAAATGATTCCCTTCAAACTTAAATGGTTTTTCTGTAGCACCAACAGCAGAATTACCAATAACCTCTTCAGTTGCCATGCTAATTTTTGAAACGTCTTAAAATTGTTATTTTTCGATTTAGAAAAACGATTTTGAAAACCAGCACTGAATAAGTTATTGGCCGAGTCGTGGTTCAATACGCTCTCTTTAAGACGTTTCACGGCACTACCCAAATTTGTGCAAGGTAGACTAGCAACCGAGAAGTCCCCAGGATAAAACAGCCAAATCAAAAATACCGTTATCTACTGCACTGTAGAAAACGGCCAGAAAGACACCCTCGATGGTTTTTACAAACCAGTCAATATTGATATGCAAATATCAATTCGAAGTGAAAATAATCACTTTCTGAAACAACAAGAAATAAAATATTTTTGAGAAGAAAGAAAGAATTTAGAGAGAAGAAGGAATTCGAAAATTCAGAGAATTGAAGCAAAAAATAAACTGACAGTTGAAAGCTGTATTTATAGTGGTAGTGAGGAACTGCTTCAGATGAAAACGTGGGAGCCTGATTTCATCAGCAAGGCAAAAACGTGGACCTGATAATTAGGCCACTCAGTTGTTGATTGATGAGGTGGCAACGGAATTCAAATTCCGTTTCTGACTTGGTCGAAACACATTTAACATGTATTGAAACTCGTAACGGCTAGTTGAGCACACACGTAGCAAAAAATAATTATTAAATATTTTTCACTTCTGGGTATTAAAAAATTAATATATCACCAAGCCCAGGCCCGACCCGAACCAAACCGAGCCCAGCCGGCCGGACGGACGATGGCGGCGGCGCGCGCGTGTGTGATATTCGACATGGTGTGTGGTCTCCCCCGTTTACAAAAATGGGTACCCCTTGGGGCGTACCCCAAGTAGTGAGCTTTCAATATATAAACACTTCCACAAGGTGTGTACTAACCAATGTGGGACTTAATGTGAACTTTTTTCAAATTCACACTCACATGTGTTTATTCTATACCAAGATCTCCAACAAGTTGCTTCATTGAGCTTACTTGTTCCAACAATCCCCCACTTGAATTTAAAAAAGTTGTTTCAGTCATAACGTTGAACGTTTCTGTAAGATTGTGCATAAACAAAGGTGACGCTTGTCTTGAACCTTTGCATAGCGAGTAAGAGCCTGATTTAACAAGAGTGATGCTTGTCTTGAACGCTATCTCAGATTTTCCTCAAACCCGCACACAACCTTTCCTAAGGTGTCTTCTAAAGCCCGTGCTTTAATGGCCCTGCACGACTATCCCGGTTTCATGAACGCTCTAGGAGTTCGCCCCAAAACTCCATAGGAACCGGCCTAAGTTCCACATTCATATAGGTGAGTCTATCTCAAGTACCCCTGAAGCAGGTACTCCTCTGATACAGAATATAGATCTCATTAAGAGTTTCTATTACCTCATCCTTCTCGCTTCAGGTTTCATGTTTCTTATCTTTGCATGATTATCCCTATTACTCATGACTTGTTGTTTACCCATTGAAACCTAATTCTTGGGATCTCCAGTCTTTTAGGTTGGGTTGCCATCATAAGTAATTCAAGTAGGCATTAGTCCCATCTTAACAGATTTATTATAGATTTTCTCTCTAGCTAGTCCTTTCGTCAAAGGATCGGCTAAATTATCATCAGTGCGTACATGATCCACTCTAACAGCACCTTTAGTGAGGAAATCTCTCACAGTGATGTGCTTCCTTCTAATTTGACATCTTTTACCGTTGTAGTAACGGTTCTCAATTTTAGCGATAGCCGCGGTACTATCGTAGTGGATCAACACAGCTGACATTGGTTTTTCCCATAAGGGAATCTCAGATAGCAAGCATCTCAACCAACTTGCTTCTTCACTAGCTGTTGCTAGTGCTATCATCTCAGACTCCATGGTGGACTGAGCCAGTATAGTCTGTTTCTTAGACTTCCAAGATACAGCTCCTCCAGCTATATTGAAAATAAAGCCACTAGTTGCTTTGGAATCATCTGACAAGGTGTTCCAATCAGCATCACTGTACCCTTCAAGTACAGCTGGAAATCTCTGATACTGTATTCCAAGGTTCATGGTCTTTTTAAGATATCCCATGACTCTGTTTATAGCATGCCAATGCTCATCACCAGGTTTGCTGGTAAAGCGGCACAACTGTCCCACGACATATGCAATGTCGGGTCGTGTGCAATCAGTGACATATCTAAGACTGCCAATGATGCTCGCATACTCAGTCTGTCTAATGCTGTCACCAGTGTTCTTAAAAAGTTTTACACTGGCGTCACACGGTGTGTTTGCAGACTTACAGTCAATATATCCATATTTCTTTAGGATCTTTTCCACATAGTGAGATTGATCTATGGATATTCCTTTTTCATTCCTAGTGATTTTGATTCCTAGAATCACACTAGCTTCTCCAAGGTCTTTCATATCAAAGTTGTTACACAACAATGATTTCACATCACTTACTGCAGACATATTTGAACCAAATATGAGCATGTCGTCTACGTAGAGACATATGATAGTGCAAATGTTATTATTAGACTTATAATAAATACATTTGTCACTTTCATTCAGTTTGAACCCATTTGATACCATTAAATTATCAAATTTCTCATGCCACTGCTTAGGGGCTTGTTTAAGACCATATAGAGATTTTTCTAGCTTACAGACCTTGGTTTCTTGCCCATGTACTACAAATCCTTCAGGTTGTTCCATATAGATTTCTTCTTCAAGGTCACCATTTAAAAAAGCAGTTTTAACATTCATTTGGTGTACTACTAAGTTATGAATAGCAGCAATTGAAATTAGTACCCGTATGGATGTTATTCTAGTGACCGGAGAAAAAGTGTCGAAGAAATCTATATTTTCTCTTTGCCTAAAACCTTTAGCCACAAGGCGAGCCTTGTATTTTTCAACAGTACCGTCGGGTTTTAGTTTTCTTTTCAAAATCCATTTACAACCAATTGGTTTGCAGCCAGGGGGTAAGTCTACCAAGTGCCATGTCTTGTTGGATTCTAATGAATTCATCTCATCATTAATAGCTTCTTGCCATAGATTTGCGTCCATCGATGACAAGGCTTCTTGAAGATTTGTAGGATCTTCATCTAATGTATGAACCGCATAATCCGGTCCATAATCTTTAGCAACTCTTATTCGTTTACTTCTACGAAGTTCTGTTTCCACTTCATCATTGCTATTCTCATTTCGTATCACTGGTATGTGACTCTTTTCAGGAATATTACTCTGTTCAGTGCCCCCACTATTTCTCGATTTAAAAGGAAATTTATTTTCATGGAAATCTGCGTCAACAGATTCTATGATCACTTTTGCATTTAGGTCATAAAACCTATATGCTTTACTGTTTGTTGCGTACCCAATGAATACACATTCATAGGCTCTACTAGCGAGTTTAACTCGCTTCGGATCCGGTATACGGACATAGGCTAGACATCCCCAAGTTCTCATGTAAGACAAGTTTGGTTGTCTTTTCTTTAATGTCTCATAAGGAGAGATCAAACAGTCAAAATAATTTCCCCCCACCAATGGGTAGCGGCACCAGAGTTCAACATTATAGCAACGACAAGTTCAGTAAGAGTTCTATTTTTTCTTTCTGCTTTACCATTCATTTCAGGGGAATATGGTGCAGTTGTTTCATGTATAATTCCATGTTGTTTACAAAATTCATTAAATAAACTAGAATTATATTCAGTTCCCCTATCACTACGAAATCTCTTGATTTTCTTATCAAACTTATTTTCTACTTCATTAACAAACACTTTAAACATATCAAAAGCATCACTTTTATTCTTCATTAGATAAACAAATGTGTAATCAGAACAATCATCTATAAAAGTGATAAAGTAACGTTTGTTATTTCTAGTCATCGTTCCATCTAGTTCACATATATCAGAATGTATAAGGTCCATAGGTTCAGTTTTCCTATTTATGTGAGCTTTTAGTAATTTTTGCTTGACTACAAAATTCACATTTTTCTAATTCATTAAAATTTAATTTAGGAATTAAACCTAAGTGACTTAAATTAGAAATGGAACGCATATTAATATGACAAAGTCTAGAATGCCAAATACTAAAATCACACAAAGAGTAAACAAAAGTAGAAATTTTATTCAAATTCAAAGCAACATCAACATTAAGTTTAAACATGCCATCAGTGGCGTACCCTTTCCCAATAAAAGTACCATTCTTAGTGATGGTATATAAATCTGCCCCAATAGTCTGACTAAACCCAGCCTTATTCAAAAGAGACCAGAAACAAGATTCTTTTTCATCTCGGGTACATGTAAGACATCCTTCAAGATAAGAGTCTTCCCGGAGGTGAAATTCAGCACAACTTCTCCAACACCAGCAACATCTGAAGTGTGGGCATTTCCCATCTGCACTTTCTTATTTTCAGCACTCGTGTATGTTTTAAACATAGCACGTTCATAACAGACATGGCGTGTGGCGCCAGTATCTATCCACCATCCATCAGTACCATCGACCATATTAATTTCGGTGATCATACATGTGTAAGCCTCATCGGTTACATTCACTTGAGCATTTAAATGAGCAGGTTTCGACCTTTTCATTCCTCTACATATCTTTGCCGAATGACCTGGTTTCCAACAGTTGAAGCATATGAATTCACCAGAATCATTGCTAGGAGGTGGAGGCTGTTGTTGTTGCCTAGCATATGGGGCCTTAGAAGGGTTCCCATTCTTAATTCGGTTTTGATTGCGGTTCTGATTCTTTAAAGGTTTGCCCATAGGCTTCAGAGCCGCACCGAATTTATTTTTGTTATTGTTGGAGACAATCAGAATTTTCTCTTCTTCTTTCTGATCCTGTTTCCGTGACTCTCACTTGTTGTCTCGTATGGAAAATTCTTTTGTTTTATGACGAAGCTGATTTTTAAAATCTTTCCATCCAGGGGGCAGCTTGTCAATAATAACAGCAATCTGAAATTGTTCATTGAGAGGCATACCTTCAGTTATTATCTCATGAGCAATCTTCTGGAGTTCATGAGACTGTACCTCCACTGACCTTTCATCAACCATCTGGTATTTCAGATACCGGCTCACAGCATATTTTTTCACACCCGCTTCTTCGGTGTCATACTTCTTTTTCAAAGCTTCCCAGACATCACTTGTTGTCTCGTATGTTCTATAATAGTCATACAAGTCATCTTCCAAACCATTAATGATATAGTTTTTGCAAACATAATCATTATCGATCCAAAGCTGTCTTTCCTTTTCAGCTTGCAGTGTTTTATCTTTAATATGTTCTGCTGTTTTAGTTTGAGTTTTTTCTTTTGCAGCAGAAGCAGAATCATCATTGTCGCGGTGATTTTCGGACGCCAAGCTATTGGTTAGCCTTGGTTCTCAAAAATTATGATTCACCACCGAGCTTTAATTTATCCAAGGGAAGGGGAAAAGATCGAATAAACCCATAATAAAAATTTAGAGATTTAAGGTTCGGGGGTTAGTTATACAAAGGGAAGGTATTAGCATCCTATGTATCCATAGTACTCTACGGGAACCTCTTGAAATATGTATTTTTGTGCTAAAATGTTTTGCTTGTAAATTTTGCTTATAAATGATTGGGTAACGATGAGAGAATCTTTTTTATTAATTTTGGGATATTCAAAAGAAAAAAGAAAAAAAGTTTTATTAATTTTTGAATTGGGAAGACACAAGGTCTTTTGCACTACGTACCCGCGAGGGATCAAAATCTCGTAGTTCGGGGTAAAATTTGTAAAGTGATTTGTTTGATTGATTTTAGGAGAAAAGACGAGTTGTCATCTTAAGTTTAAACTCCTTTTAAATCCACCACGAACATACTGAAAAGTTTATATCTTTTCCTGCCATATGTCGTGGGAAAATGAATTTCAACTAGAGATGACTCACGTCTAAACTCTATTGAGAAAAAGTTTGAATTTGAAAAGCCAAGCGGCAAAAGATTTGAATTGTTTTTGTATTTTTTAGTCTTTGTGAAAATATTTAAATGTGCTTAAGTGTGTTAGACCGTTTATTGAAAAAAGTTCGAAAAAAGGTTTCTCGACGAAAGTCGAGGTTTATTATAAAAAGACTTCTTTTTTTGAAAATATTTGAAGGTTTTAGTTTTTTTACTATTTTAAGAAAAATTTGTATTTTTAGAACGTCGGTTATTCGGACCGCAAGCCATCCGGCAGGAAATCCGAAGTAACCGGAGAGTGAAAAGTCATCCGCCAAACCACTCCTTTTTTCATTCTTTTTTTATTTAACAAAAGATAATTTTGTTTCAAGGTCAAAAATAGCGTACAAGCAAAAGCGCAAAAAAAAATACATCGTAACACGGGATTAACGAAATTTTTTTTTCCCTTTTCCCTTTGGACTTGCGCAATATAAAATCAACAATATACATATATGTATTTTTTTGCATTTTTGATATCTAAGCAACAATAAACAAAATAAATAACATTGCAAATTTTTGGCGTTTTGATATTTAAATATAACATATAACATGTAAATAATGTACAAAATAAATAAATTAAATGACATTCAAATATAATAGAACAAATAAATAAAATAATAAAAATAAATAAATAAAATAGAGCAGGGGGTGTAAACAGCAAGACAGGGGGTGTGGATAGCAAAAATGGACTAGGCCCAGTCCAACAGGGCCCAAGGGCGCTGCGTTTTTGTCCAAAAAAAGGGAACGAGATCTGGGCCGTCTGATTAATCAGACGTCCCAAATTTGATTAAGAAGAGATTGTGATGGAGAGATTTGGGACGTTTAATCAGATCAGATGGTTCTAGGTGCGCTGGTGCACCGTAAGACCATGCACTAGCGCACACCAGATTGGTCCAGGGTATATATACCCAAAAAAACCTAAAAAAAACTTCATTTTTCACTTCACTTTCTTCTCTCATGGCCGCTCTCTCTTCTTCTCACCGCCGCCGGCGATTCCTCGCCTTCTCTCTCTCGGCTCTGTTTTTTTTTCAAATTTTTACTTCTGTTTTCTTCCAAACAAAACAATTCAACATAGAACTTAAACAAAATCGAACTCTAAACCCAAACCCAAATTCAAAATCATAAACCGGATTGAAAACAAAAGGAAAGGGGGAAAAAGAGGGTTTCAACCTTTGAAGTTTTTGTCATTACGATTCTTCTTCTTCTTCTCTGCGTTTTCGCTCTCTTATGTTTCGGTTCTCGTTTCTATTTTCGATCTCGATTTCCCTTTTCTTGATTCGGTTTTGAATTTGTAAAGGGGTTTATGATTTTAGATGGTTTGATCCTGTTTGTTTTGTTTTCTGGGTTCGTGGTTGTGACAATGATGATGGTGGTTAATGATTTTGGTTCAGGTTTTGATTTGGTTTTTGGGGTTTGTATTTTTTTTATTTCGGATTTGTGATGAGGGTTTCGTGGATGAAGGTTTGGTAGTTTGTTTCTGGATTTGATTGATAATTTAGGGTTTCTGATTTGTTGCTTCCGCGGGTATCCCCCCCTCTGTCTCTGAAAAATTTGTTCTGTTTTATAACCAAAAAAATTAGGGTTTTGGTTAATTGAGGAATGGCAGAGAAGTGCTTTGCTAGTTGAAATGGAATCTCCCCTTTTGGGGAAGAAGACACATTTGACACTGCTGGAACCGTGACCCAAAAATTCAAAAAAAACAAGACTTTGACTTTTTTTAATTAATTAAAAAAACAGAAAAATGGAATAAAGAAACAAATAAAAAAACAAATAAATAAATAATAATAATAATAAAATTGAATAATAAAATAAAAAAAATAAAAATTGAAAAAACAAAATAATAATAATATAAATATATAAATAATAAATGAACACAAAATGAGGTATTTTAAAATACCTCTCTGCCGAAATTTCGTTTGAAAAAGCGAAGTAAAATCCCGGACAAAAATGCATGACGCATGAACATGAGGTGGGATCTTAGGTCAAAAATTGGGGTATGACAATCACCGGTCATGGTGGTTACAGAAAAATCTTTTGTTCCTGAACCAGAAGCCGTAGCATCAGGAACAACAGGAATAGGTTCATTTAAAACGTAGACACATTTTTTCATAGTTAAGTAAAAATACATCTTCTGTTGTCAACGTTTAAAATGATTCCCTTCAAACTTAAATGGTTTTTCTGTAGCACCAACAGCAGAATTACCAATAACCTCTTCAGTTGCCATGCTAATTTTTGAAACGTCTTAAAATTGTTATTTTTCGATTTAGAAAAACGATTTTGAAAACCAGCACTGAATAAGTTATTGGCCGAGTCGTGGTTCAATACGCTCTCTTTAAGACGTTTCACGGCACTACCCAAATTTGTGCAAGGTAGACTAGCAACCGAGAAGTCCCCAGGATAAAACAGCCAAATCAAAAATACCGTTATCTACTGCACTGTAGAAAACGGCCAGAAAGACACCCTCGATGGTTTTTACAAACCAGTCAATATTGATATGCAAATATCAATTCGAAGTGAAAATAATCACTTTCTGAAACAACAAGAAATAAAATATTTTTGAGAAGAAAGAAAGAATTTAGAGAGAAGAAGGAATTCGGAAATTCAGATAATTGAAGCAAAAAATAAACTGACAGTTGAAAGCTGTATTTATAGTGGTAGTGAGGAACTGCTTCAGAGGAAGACGTGGGAGCCTGATTTCATCAGCAAGGCAAAAACGTGGACCTGATAATTAGGCCACTCAGTTGTTGACTGATGAGGTGGCAACGGAATTCAAATTCCGTTTCTGACTTGGTCGAAACACATTTAACATGTGTTGAAACTCGTAACGGCTAGTTGAGCACACACGTAGCAAAAAATAATTATTAAATGTTTTTCACTTCTGGGTATTAAAAAATTAATATAAGTCCAAGCCCGAACCGAGCCGGACGGACGGCGGCACGCGCGTGTGATATTCGACATGGTGTGCGGTCTCCCCCGTTTACAAAACTGGGTACCCCTTGGGGCGTACCCCAAGTAGTGAGCTTTCAATATATAAACACTTCCACAAGGTGTGTACTAACCAATGTGGGACTTAATGTGAACTTTTTTCAAATTCACACTCACATGTGTTTATTCTATACCAAGATCTCCAACAAGTTGCTTCATTGAGCTTACTTGTTCCAACATTTTTTATACCAGAAAAATATTACAATGGCTAAACTGAATATTGACTGTGGCTAAATTCAAAATATGCAGAAAAATGAGTTTAATGGATATGCTCCGTCAGTGTAAATTAATTTTACTCTGATATCCAATAGAAATAATAGATTTCTCCATGTCATACAATTGTAGTGAAGTATAGTGGAGTGATTTGACGAAATACACGGCTGATATTGATTGACAGTGTAAAATTACATTAGGAAAACTATTGTCAATAAGTGACTAAAGACATTTAAACAAACATCAAAATAATCACAATCAGCTCCTATTAAACATTAAGGCTCTGTTTGGTAAAAATAGCGGTGAGTTGATAAGTTAGCTTATAGCTTATATCTGATAGCTTATAGCTGATGACTTATAGCTTATAGCTGATAAGCTAATTGAAGTGTTTGGTAAAATTAACGGTTTAACTAGCTGATAATGTAAAATTACATGAAAGGACATTATCACTTTATAATAAAATTTAAATCAATTAATTAAGATATTATTAAAAATATTTTTTATTTAAAAAATGATTTTAAATATTTTTACCTTTTATTAAAAAAGTAAACGTTACGATAAATATATTTAATATGTATATGTAAATTATATTAATGTAAAACTTAATTTTAAACTTTAATTAAAAGCTATGAATTTAAAATATTAAATAAAAGTGAATGTTCTTTGGAATACACGTTTTATGTGGAGATAAGTGATATGCTATAGAATTGTAAAATAAGTGAACGTGTATAGAACCTATATTTTACGATCGTTAACTAATTTTACTATTTTATTTACTACAAGAATATATGTTATTAATCATTTTTTATGAAGTGTTATATAAATTTTGCAATAAAAATATAATAAATATTAAAATAATGTTAATTATGCTTGTTCAAAAAAGATAATTTTGACTAAACTATATTAATCCAAAATAATAATCAAAATAAGTACTAAAGGGTAAAATTAGGTTTTAGTATAATAAGGGTAAAAGTGGAAGAAAAGACAATAAGCTATAAGCTAATTGAAATAGCGTTTGAAAATAAGCTATAAGCTAGTCAAAATAAGCTATAAGCTCATAACAAAATGACCGTTACCAAACAGAGCTTTTAGCTTATAAGCTAAAAGCTATAAACTATAAGCTCATTTTAAAGCCTTACCAAACAGAACCTAAATATTCGCCAACGTGTCCGTGCATCAGGACATTGGTTTTTTTTCTTTCAACAATGAAATAGGAGTATGACTTAGATATTAAGAAATTGTGCTCATTGTATTCAAAGTTGATTAATTCCTTATATTTGAATGTTATATTCTTTAAATATTTTATAAATACTTAAACCGAAGGTCAAGTATTGAATATTATTAGTATTTTTAATTAGTAATAGTATGAATATGGGTAAATATTATATTTTGTCAACATTTTACACATGACAATACATTTATATGCATATTGCCAGCTTTCATTCATATATAGTACATAAATTAGCCGTTGGCCAATAATATTTTCATTTTACCAACTATAAATCCAAGTCCAGCTATAATTTCTAAAATAAATATATGAAACTGTAAAATAATAAAAATATAAATTAAATATAGAAGAATATATTTTTATAGAATAAAATTATTTTTACAACAAATAATCATGGCATACTATTTGAAAAAAAAAAAAATTACATTTAGGCACCAGAAAAATGTATTTTTATAAGAAAAACATTCAATACATAATATATTTAAAATTATGTTATTTTGAGTTTAAATATAATCCAAATAAGTATATTAAAATATAGTATGTTTTGACTAAAAGAATATAAATTTTTTAAAAATAAACAAAAATTATCAACAAATGTTTGACCCAAGTGAAAAAGAGATTTGAATCTTTAAAGTAAGCAGTAAAAATTTGATTTTAAATTGATGCATATGAAAAAAAATTGATTGAAATAACAAAACTCATTGTGTATGCTTAATAGATTACGGTGAAGATCTGTAAAAAAAAAAAAAGATTATAGTAAAGATTAACTATCGCTAAACGACAATAAAAATTCATATTTATAACATGTTTGAAAAAAATTTATTACATTGACTATCTTGTACAGTAATATTTTTTGGTTGAAAAGTATTGTTCACTTTGACCGTTAATTTAAAATTGAATAGTTTAAGTTAAAATTTGTGTTTTTTTAATTAAAAAAATCTCAAAAAAAGGATTATAATAAAAAATTTACTTTTAAAATTTATTAAATAATCCGATGTATCTAATCTATATTATAAACAAAATATATCAAATATGGAGTATTCAATGAATATAAAAAATTTACCTAAAATTAAAAATAAAAATAGTATTAACTTAAAATCATACGACTAAAATGTGTTGGTTCCCTTCTCTCCCCTGGCCTTAAAAACAGAGTACTCTGTCTCTTGTTTGTCTGCATAATAAAGCGCGTAGATAGAGAGAGAGAGTAGTACACTTTGTTTCATGACTGAAAAATAGGACCCTACAAATACATTTCTTACCAAACCAAAACAAAACTTACAAAGGGTGCTCTTTCATTCTACTAGTACCCTTCTCTCTCTCTCTCTCAGTCAACAATGGATTCAAACAATAACATCAAATCACCAAGAAACAACTTTCCTTCACCACGCCATAGCCACAGTTCAAGCAGTAGTAGCAGTAACAGTAACAACAATACCAACAATGGAACAACAACAACAGTTCTTAACCCACTTTCACCATATCCACCAAAACCCATAACAAGATCCGAACCCGGTAACCCATACCCAACAACATTTGTTCAAGCTGATCCATCTTCATTCAAACATGTTGTTCAAATGTTAACTGGATCCACTGAAACAACAACACCAAAACATGTTTCCTCAAACAATTCCAATTCCAATTCCAACTCCAACAACAACAACGTAAGAAACCATATTCCACCAATCAAAACCATACCCAAAAAACAACAATCTGGTTTCAAACTCTACGAAAGAAGAAACTCTCTTAAGAATCTTCACCTAAACCCTCTCCTCCCTATTTTCTCCTCAAATTCAACAAACCCTTCTGGTTTTTCACCTAGAAACACTGAAATTTTGTCTCCGAGTATCCTCGATTTTCCCGCACTTGTTCTTAGTCCTGTTACTCCTCTTATACCCGACCCGTTTAACAGAACCACCACCATCTCCGGTAGTCCTAAACCAGTTTTGAACACTGAAGCTGAAGAAAAAGCTATAAGAGAAAAAGGGTTTTTCTTACACCCTTCACCTTCAACTACTCCAAGAGAAACTGAACCACCTCGGTTGCTTCCTCTGTTTCCAACAACTTCACCAAAAGCTTCGGGTCCTTCTTCTTCAAGCACTTAATTTTTGAATTGAGTTCAATTTTTTTTTTGTCTTTTAGATTTTGTTTTAGATTTTAATCTATATTATTAATTATTAATGGCATTGGTGAGGTTTAGAGAGATAAATCTGTAATGGGTTATGCACAGAATCAAAGAATCTTGCTTCAATTGTATGTAGAATTATGCATTTTTCTTCTTCTTCATCTCTTTCCCTTTTCCCATTTTAATTTTTGTTTTCTATTCAATTCTGGTTTTTTTCTCTGTTAGTTCACTCTGAAATGTTAATTAAGAGAGATAAAAGGAGAAAATTTGACTCTATTTTTTTTTTTTTTGACTCTTTAACGTTTCTCTTAATAGCCTAGTATTAATCATTTTAAATTTTTAATAATTTGACAATTTTTATATCTAAAAAAAATAAAATAACATCTCATTAATTAAATTAAATTCATCAATTATTAGGAGCATGGCCGATCGAGGTAATTGGATCTATGAGAATTTTGAAGGAGAAAATGTTTATACTTTATAGCCAATATTAATTCTAATTTTCGGTTACCACTCAACTACTATTTACTAGTATTTTTTAATTTATTTATTTTACTGCAATAATTGAGTAAATTGAATACAATATGGAACACCAATGTAAATGTAAATGTAAATATGGAGGTTATAATGAGCTTTTTTTTTTACATTAAAGCTATTATATGTTGAATGTGGCCACTTTTTTTATTAATTGGGTCTCATAATTTAAAATTCGATCACCAGATAAATAAAGTCTAACAATTCTACTAAAAATTGATCGTAAGTTATCGCGAAATAATTCATGATAGGAGAAAGTTATTAAGAATGTGGCCGCCTTTGTTAGAGTATGAAAAGAACTACTACTAGATTAGATTAGTTTATCATCACTGAATAAAGCCAAATATGTTTGAATTTTGTGATTGAATTCAATTTAGTTGCTTGAACTAGAAAACATAAATAATGTGAGAGAGAAAGAAAAAAGTGGGTTAGTATTAGTAGTTGAGTAAACTTGAATGGCAAAAGAAAATAAGCATTGGATTAGCTAGCTGTCAAAGAGTAGAAGAATGGGCAAGGAATCTTGACTCTTTTTGTTGTCTTTCCGGATGAAGGGGAAGGTGCCAACATGAGTTGCAGTGAGTACAGGCATTCTATGTGATGATGATTGCGTAGAAAACATCCACTATATGCCTCTCTTCCCAAAGCACATTAACATAACATTTCCCCATTAAAATGAGATGCAGTGAGTACAGCCATTCTATGTTCAATTCAAGGTAAGGTAGTAGATCCAAATTATTTGATTTTCTACCTAGCAAATTTGAAAAATATATAAAATTAAATAATTAAAATTACCACATTGTGTAATAATGGTACTATGACTTACAGATGTCAAAACGGGCGGTCCGGCAAAATTCGGGCCAGCCCGGTTGCGCTTCGGGCTATTTCGGGCCGGGCTAAAAAAGTCCAGATGAAAAACGGGCCCTAAAAAGTATGGCATGAGCCCGACGCTATTCGGGCTCCGGACTTTCGGGCTAGCCCGCATTTTTATTTTATTTTTCAATAAAAAATTAAAAATGCCAAAAAAAATGTTTAAAAAAAACATACATATATATTATACATATATGTAGAGTATGATTAATTTTTTTACAAATTGAATTAAATTTATATTGCATTTTCTAAACAACAAATAGGGACCATTTGTTTTGACAAATTAGATTCAAATATTCAAACCTACATTGCATTTCTAGCAAACTAAATCACAACAATCTAATTATCAATCATCCAAAATAATACAAATTAAATTAGACATCACATATCAAGTAGCAACGACAAAAAAAAAAAGCCAAAGACCCTTGACTTAAAATACAAGAGAATTTCTTTTGTCGCCCTACGAGTTTCTCGCGCGCCTTATTTTTACTCATCCGCTACCTACAAGTTTCCCGCGCGCCCTATTGTTAGTCATCCACTACCTACGAGTTTCTCACGCGCCCTATTTTACTCATCCTCTACCTAACAGTTTCTCGCGCGCCATATTTTTACTCATCTGCTAATTACGAGTTTCTCGCGAGCCCTATTTTTACTCATCTGCTACCTAAGAGTTTCTCGCACACCCTATTTTTACTCATCCGCTACTTAAGTAGTAAAAATGATAAATTTGAGGAAAAAATACCGCACGCTACATAAGTAGTGGATAATGTTTGAGAAACTCATACTGCGGTAAAAGAAACTCTCAAAATAAATTACTTATATTTATTTTTTATTTAAAATTATTCGGGCTAGCGGGCGGCCCGCAGCCCATTCGGGCTAGCCCATATTTTAAACGGGCTTTATCGGGCCAGGCTAAAAAGCCCGAAAACAATTCGGGCTAAGATTTTTAAGGTCCGCGCCCGGAAAAATTTCGGGCCATTCGGACTAGCCCATTTTGACAGCTTTACTATGACTAACATAACATGTGTGACATTGAAGGATACGTAGAAAAACAAAAATGATATTTGTACAATTAATTTTAAACAATTTTTAGACAATTTTCTCTTTCATATTTTTATCACTATTATTACTCTATCTCTTCATTTGTTTCTCTTTATTATTGGTTTTGCCCCAAAGTAGAAGGAAAAAAGTTGTTCCAATTGTTGTCTCAAAATTTGATGTACAAATATCACTATTCCTCGTAGAAAAAAAACATATGTTGTAGTACATTGGTGGATGACTTAGATTCACTGTTGTAGCAGAATAACACAGTTGATTACAATTATTGATTTCAACCATTGATTGTAGATTGAACGGTCTCCGGTAATAACTATGTTATACAATTACGAAAGAAAATTCATTTTCTTTGAAGGATTAGTAGCTTCCAATTCATAATACATTGTGTTGGAACAAAATTGGTTCTGCCAAACTCTTTAATCGAATACACCCAAAAAATAAATTAAGAAGGAAATGTGAATTATTAATAATAGAGTTTTTTTTTTTTCAAAACAATTTAAAGAAGGTTAATAAACTTGTAAATTACAATGTCAATTTCCAAATAGAGGGGGTTCGAAACCCCAGCAAACTGAAAAGCACTAAAAAAATTTCAAGTCATCCTATTAGAGGGGGTTTGAACCCCGCAAACCGAAAAGGGGTCGAACTACACAGACTATTTAGCGGGGTTTAAAACCGCCGCTAAATAGTGTCAAAACCGCAACTAAATAGTATACCTGTGAAAAGAAAAAAAATTGGGGCGAGACATGGCCCTGCCCAGCCCATGAGGGGCTCCGCCCCTGGCAGCATAATAACAACACAATTCTATGGATGTCATGCAATAAAAAGTGTAGTTTTGAAAAGGAATAATACCTTGATCATGAATATTAGCAACGAGGCTTTGCAGCAACTACGAGATGGTTGGGTTCCGTCATGGCGAAGAAACAACGAAACGACGAATGCGAAATGACGAGATGTTGAAGTGGTTTTGCGATTTTGTGTTCCTGATTTTGAGTTCTTGGTATGTGGTGGTTTATTGAGAAAAGGGGAGGAAAACCGTCGCCCTGTGACAACCAGAAAGTGGCGTTGGCGGCGGTGGTTGCGACGGAGGAGGTTGGAGGGATGATGAAGAAGATGGAAAGACCAAAAGCTTTCCTTCTTTCATTTTGTTTTTTAATTATTTAATTTTGGTCTTTAAATTATAGCCATCAGATTTATTACTACCACATGTCTTCAATCTATGAATATTTGATTAGTAAATCCGAAAACTTAAATCCAAATTCTATCCATATTTATATCCAAATTATTAGTCTGCTTCATCACCTAAACATAGGCATATACCCTTGGCCACGTTTATAAGCAAATTTGACTTTTTTGATACATTGAAAAGTGAATGTATGCAGTCTATAATATAGGTAACATATTTATAAGCAATAAAACACTTCAAATTTTTGTCACTATTATAAGCAAAAGTTAACTATTTTTAACTGATTGATATTGTTATTTCTAGTATACCCTTATTTAACTATACTATTTTTCTTTAATCATTTATTCCATTTTACTTTCCAAAAGGTGCATGTGATTTCCAAGGAAAAGAAAACTTTTTTTTCTAATGGATAATATAGTAAACATATTCATGTTTTATATTAATTCAAGAAAATTAACTACACTTAACTAAATTCCTTAAATAAGTGATACGATTAAATTGATTTGGACCATAAAGACAAATAAACAAAATTGAACTCTTTTTTTTGGTCTAGTAGACTATAGTTAGAAAATCCACCGTAAAAGTGAATAAATGGAGTATCTGAGACAGGATGGGTAGCTCAACTGGTGAAGCTAGTTGAACTAAGGATTAAGGAGCAGGAGGTCCAGAGTTCGAGTCCTGACAAGAAGAAAACTAACATAATATTATAATAATATATACTGACAACTAAAATTGCCTATAAAAAATGAAGTGTCCGAGACTTAATCCCCGACTCCTGCATAATGTTGTTACCGGAGTTAAAAAATCATTAAAAATAATTTTCAGCCACCGAAGAAATTACTGGGTTGAGTTGCGGACTAGGTCGCTCTCTTTAAGACGTTTCGCGACACTGCCCAAAATTATGCAAGCAAACTATCAACCACGAAGTCCCCAGGATAAAACAGCCCAGTTACAACTGTATACCGATTTGCTACTGCACGGTAGAAATCGGTCAAAGAATACACCTTCTTGAATGGTACTACGATACCACTCGAATTGATACTACGATATCAATCTTTGAATCAGTGGTACTACGATACCACCAAATTGATACTACAATATCAAACTATGATTCATTGGTACTACGATACCACCGTAATGATACTACAATATCAATCAATATAATGACACTGAGGTCATTCTAATATGGTACTAAGACCAATCTCTATTCAAAGGGATCATGGTACTATGACCATTCTATATTTGAAGGAACTAGTGATACTAAGATCACTCTTAAAAACAAATTAATACTAATAATAATATTAGTATCACAATATATATAAAATAAACATCAATTTTTAAATAATTAAAAATAAAAATTCATGCAAATCCTTCCGATTAGAATAACCAAATAAAAGAACCAATTTACGTGCCTATACCATACTATAAAACTAATATATGTTCAATCTGTTATGCTAACAAAATGTCGCCAAGTAAGTTTGTGAATAAAGTTTCCAAAATTAAGGTAATTACAATCAGATTGGTAATAACAATTATAGCCAAATTTCCTATACAGTATGTGATAATGATACACTGAGCATTATGATGTTCATAAGTAATCAAATTAATTCATTATCTATGCATGAATTTCAACATGACTTTTTGTATATTTAGATAATGTAACATGAATAAAAGATAATCAAAAATATGCAACTGACCTCAGTGCCAGTAGTATTGACTACAATCAAGTACACATGATGATGACCAAAGACCACGGATCCGCAATAGAGTGCAGTGCAGTGAAAGAAATATAATTGCCAGCCGCCACACACCATTTTTTTAGTGAAAAACTTAGGTCTCAAAACCTCAAGCTAAAATACGATGCTGGTTTCAATTTTCTCTTCTAAATATTTCCACATTTTTAGTGGCCGCTTCTCCAATGTGCATAGAGAATCGGTTTTTACAGTGTGGTCCTCATCAATTAGAGTTAAACTCCTTAATATTGACAGTTACAAATTGATGGAAAATCAATCACCATAAATTAAATAAATAAATATGAGATTTAATTTATTTATTTTCTCAAATTACACACTAGTATGCTACAACACACTGGTATGTTCTAATATCCGATGTAGGACTCAAAATTTTATTTTCAATTCACACACCAATGTGAACTTTGTTCCAACACATAATATATGCGATATCCCTACAAAATGAGCTACGTTTACCGTGACAACAAAAATGAACTCTACATAACCAAAGTATATCAATTTCAAAACCACATGATAAAATATATTTATCACAAAATAAAAACAACATATATGTAATTTTGGAGAGAATGGATTTGAGAGAATGATTTTTTTTAGTTTAAATAAGTAATTTAAATTTAAAATTAATTATAAATAAGTAATCTGTCAAGATGTTTGTTCAAAATGGGATTTGGATCCTCTCCAATTTTATTCCATCTAAAACTACTTACCATCAAATAGTAGCTAATAAACTTGGGATTAACTACCATCACATTTTGTAGCAAACTTATGGTAGCAAATCTTATATTTTCTTGTAGTTATATAATAATCAATTAAGATTCTATTATCGTATACTGTCATTCAACATATTCTCCACCAAATTAAAACTCAAATATTTGATTTAAATAAATTAGAAAACAAGCTAATTGGGATCCTTAATATTAGAGGAAAATCCTATTTCCATAAACAAAGTAAAATTTCATCTTGAGAAAAGGAAAAGAAGAAAGCAAAACAATTCTTTATCTGCACTTTTCAAAATTCAAGAGCAATACAACAGTGTTCACAAAGATCATAATATTACTTCAATCACAAAGATAGAGGAGAGATCTGTTGACTCCAGGAGTAAATCTTTATTGACTTACTCCGCTTAATCACTTGATATCGGCATTATATTACTTCAATCCAACCGTTGAATTCAAAGATCTGAGTATATCAACTCCACAAATTTTTATAAAAAATAGAAAGGATCAATATGTAGAAATAATATTAAATCCTTCGTAATAACACAAATCCAATTCGAATACTTGACAAGTTCTTAACTTGGAAAAAACTTAAGTTACTAATGTTGTGCAGTATAAGATAACAAACATACGCCCAATACATCAACATCCCACATTAGCTCAAGTTATTATGCAATACCTCAGCAAATAGAATAAAATAAAATTACAATGATAATTGTATCAATGTATATATATGGCTAAGAAAGTGTGGCAACAAATATATGTCATTCTTCAAGATGATCGATTACCCACAATATTATTATATTATAATAAATATGTTCCTCAATATGATTACTTCTGTTGGAAGAAATCTATGAAAAACATAAACAAAACAAAAAAAGAAAAAGTTTCTTGAATTGATTATGTCTTGAATTGTTTATGTATCGACCACTCTGGCACAATGTGTGACTTTAGTGCAACCACGACGATAAGGGTTTGCCTGTTTTCTTTTCGAACAATCATAGTAAGATTGTCCACGATAACCGCAAGGTGCTTGATCACCTCTAAGAGCACCATAGCTAATGTATTTTCGTCGCGGGACTAAAGTTCGATGACTGATTTTAGAATCCATCAACATCTCATCGTCTTCTCCGATGAAATCACCCACGGTAGTTGAAAAGCCAATGTCATGAACTTTAGAAGAATCGGCGGCCACCATGGCAATGGCAAGTAACAAGAAAATAAGCCATGATGACTTGAAGCTTATCATTTTAGATGTGACTTTTTCTGTTTGTAATGTGGTTTACTACCTAGCAAATGTTAATATATATATATATATATAAAATTCAAATCACCACATTGTGTAATGGTACTATTACTAACATAACATGTGTGACATTGAAGGATATATATAATCAAAATTACCACATTGTGTAATGGTACTATTACTAACATAACATGTGTGACGTTGAAAGATACGTAGAAAAAAGCATATGTTGTACATTGAATGATGACTTGAATTTTCTACTGTAGCAGAATAACATAGTTTGTAACAATTATTGATTTCAACCATTGATTGTAGATCGAATGGTCTCTAGTTATAACTGTGTCACACAATTACAAAAGAAAAATCATTTTCTTTGAAGGATTAGTGGCTTCTGATTCATAATACATTGTGTTGGAACAAAATTCGTTCCGACAAACTCTTTAATGTTTTTAAGATTCTGATGATAACAAAGTATTAATATACAATTGGTGTTACTAAAAATTGTTCTAGTGTGCAAGATCACAAGATAAAATTTTATGATCATTCTCAAAAATATAGAGAAGCTTGTTGGGTTATTCACTCTAACGCTTTGAACAAAGAATGAGGGAAATGAAGTATTGAGAGAGATGAAAAACTATGAAAAGAATTAGAAAATGATAAAAGGGAAAGTAAAATCGTATTCTTCCACAAAGGGCCTCATTTATTTATATACAATAGGTGGTTGCTTCAAATGCAAGCAACTGCATAACTACCTAAGACAAACAAAACCAACCGAAATGACAACTGTACATAACAAACTAATAACTGCTAACTAACTAACTGCTAACTGCCTATACAGAATAATGTTCCAACATTGTATAGAGCATCTGAGAGGTAGAGCCTCTGACTGCTAGAGCATCTGAAGGACAGATGTTCCAACATCTGATTCAACATTGCGCAGTCTGAATTATAAAACCAATAAAGCTAAGCTGAAGTTCTGGAACCAAGCTCTAAAGATTTTCATAAGCTGTCAAGTTTCAGAAGCTAAGAACTTCATAGGATGATTTGTTCAGACTCTGAATCTCAAGATGCTAACATTTGTCAGAGGATGTCACATGCGATTAATGTTTTAAGAATAATCATCAAGACCTCTGACAGTACAAATGATTGAAGAATAAATAGTACATCATCCTTATTCTCAAAGAATGAAGCATATTGTACTATTGTACTATTTTAGTCTAAATGGTAAAACACTATCCTTCAAGGACAAGATATAGTGGAATTATATTCCTCCATATGACAAAGGATTCAAAATTCCTTTGCAATGACTGTATTATTCCAGCTGTCATCAAATGATCGTCTTCAAAACGTCTCTATTTATTTGTCTATAAATAGAGTACCTCACCTTGAAGAATTGACTACTGATCATTGAGAAACACGCAAGACTATCAGGCTCTAAAACTATGAAATATCTATCTAAACGCTTTGAATTCTTTTAATATATGTATCTTATAATTAAGTGTTATAGTCTTGAGAACTTTGTATTTTGTGAACACCACTGATAGTATATCAAATGTTCAATCTTATCTATCTTAAATTTCATTTAAATTAGTGAACTTGAACATAGGAAGTCTCTTGTTAGTTAGTTAACTTGAACAAAGGAAGTATCTTGCTTGTATGTTTGAACATTTGTAATCTTTAGTAATTATAGTGAAATCCCCTGAAAATGCAAGGGTACTGAAGTACTCTCGGATTGAGAGAGAAACCAGTATAAATTATTGTCTCTCTCTCTCTCTCTCTCTCTCTCTCTCTCTCTCTCTCTCTCTCTCTCTCTCTCTCTCTCTCTCTCTCTCTCTCTCTCTCTCTCTCTCTCTCTCTCTCTCTCTCTCTCTCTCTCTCTCTCTCTCTCTCTCTCTCTCTCTCTCTCTCTCTCTCTCTCTCTCTCTCTCTCTCTCTCTCTCTCTCTCTCTCTCTCTCTCTCTCTCTCTCTCTCTCTCTCTCTCTCTCTCGTGTTTTTTATCCGCTGCACAACTCTTTTAAATCTCAAACACTTGAAAAAGTTTTTAGAAACCAAAACACAATTCAACTCTCTTGTGTTTTTCCACCTTCACCTTGGGTGACTAAAAAGTATAGGAGAAGAAGTACTGATTAAGATTGCTTCTTAATTAAGAATTGTGTTATTTGAACAGTAAAATACAAACATTGCATGTGATATAATATATACTTATCTTCATTTCTCTTACGTTTTATCTTCTAAAACTTACCCGTATTTAAAAACCCATAAATATTAGTAAATTAAAGAAGAATGCATTTGACATCAAAATATTGTTGCTTCTTAATTAGTTACGATAATGTTTTTTCCTTAAAATTATTTAGAATTACATTTTAAGTTTAGATAGTATTCATTATGATTTAATTAATTTCTTTTTAATAAACCTTAAAATTGTTATAATGTTAGGAAATGAGTCAAAGTACTACTCTCTCTAGCTTGTTAATGTGTTAGGTTAGAGCAATAAATTGCATTCCATTCGTTCTTGGAGTGAACTATTAACAGAAAATAAGTACAATATGTGTGTGTGAGCCGTTGTAGTTTTCTCTTTAATTTTGTGTAGGGACCTCAAATTTATTTTGTAAGGAAAAAAACACAATGATGCATAGATGGTTCATCTTTCTCCGATTCAATATTTTAGTTATCCTTTTTGACTAGAAGGAGACCACAACTGTCGTGAAAGGGAAGTGGGACTTGTGATGATGAAAGGAAAGAAAAGGATGGGTGGGGAGGTGTAGTGATCAAAATGGAGGTAGCTAGCTAGCCCGAAAACATAGTGTTGTGTTGGGACTATCTATTTGCTTTTATTTATTTATTTTGGTAAATGGTTTGTGTGGTTTAGTATCATCTTGGAGGAATTTTTTTGATATAGTATATCATCTTAGGTTGTATTTATTCTACTAAAAAACAGTGGACTAGACTGAACAATTTTTATTATACCTTGTTTGATTTAAAAATTGGTTATGGACTGGACAAAATATGTAGCAAGAGACAGGACAAAAACACGAATTTTTGTACTTCACATAACTACCGGACAACTTTTTGTCCATTGTACAATTATAAAAAATATCAAAATATCCATTTTATTTTCGAATATAAAAATATTATTGTCTCATCTCTCTTCGTTACAACTTTATCATATCCTATACTATTATGTAGTGTACTTGTTATTTTGCGAATCAAATGCACCCTTAAAGACTTTGTAATGTTTGGTTGGTGGTGCATTTATTGAGAATTTGAACTAAAAATATACTACTATACTATGTGATCTTTTATGGAAGAACTTTTTTTTTATAGAATTATTCACGTATCTAAACATAATATAAGTGTAAAAGGTGAGTTGCCTTTTAGAATGTCTAAGTAGAAATTTTAAGAGCATTCTAAAAAATATTAAAGATAGAATACACTCTTTGTCCTAGAGTCTGCATCTTTCTATTTTTTTAAGTGTCTTTTTTTACGGTTCATCCCCTCTTGATCTAATGGGTTTGACATTCCAATAAGTTATGTTTCTTAAGATCTGTGTGGAATTCGTTTGTGCAAGACACATGCCACCACCGCCCATTGCTATTAGCGCCACCACCAGCCATCGCCCCTTTTACCATTACATCCAACAAATCTATATGAATTATTAATAAATATATAAATAAATTTTATTTTTAAAATTGTTTGGGACTTTTGGGAGCTGGACCAAACCCAATTTCACATTTCAGCCGTCGGCCCATGAAATTAATTCTATACCTTTTTTTTTTGTTACAACTCTACCCTCTCTTTTATCTTTTCGGATAAAATTTGAAATTTATTAGGAACAAAAATAATAAGCAAAAGTTCTTTTTAAAATAATAAACTTATATTTGATTGATATTCATCAATTGAAAACAAGATAATGGATAAATTGAGGATGCTTATGTTTAATCGATAAATTGAATTAATTTTTAAAAATAATTTATAATTAATTATTTTGATCCATCTATTAGAACTTAATTTGACTCATTAAATTTATTCGTCCACTACTATTATTTGTAAGGTGAAAGAAAACACCAAATGACTAGGCAACTGTTGAAAGAGATCAGTATCATGTTATATTTAAGCACTCTTGACTCTTGAGTAAATTAAAATAAAATATTTATCTCAAACAAAGTGACGTCTGCACTGTGATGTCTTTTTTTTTTTGGGTACATGTACATTGTGATGTCTTCAATGGCAATTATATATATTATTTAAAGGTATATAAGTATATTAGTAGTAGTTTGAAACCGCATGAAGACAAGAACATGGATTCAAGTTGCCACCATAGTTTGGAAGGTACAATGCAATTTTAGATTGATAGTGTGATGGATGCTTTGGCTAGAAATTATGGTTGTTCTTAGGTGTCGTTGTATGTTGATTCTCAAGTGATAGTGCGAAACTTGTGCAATGGTTGCCATGTTAGCTTTTGAGGTAGTATAGAAACAGGAAGGAATAAAAGTATTAATTCTATAATAAAATACAGGTTCGTAAGCGATAAGCCTGTCAGATAAAACTCTGGAATTCATTATATTTTCAAAATACACCAGAAAGAATAATTTGGAATCCACCAAACTTGAGAAAATAATCTCTATATTTTTATCGAATGAAAAAGTTGACTCTTATGACTACAATATATGGTTTAGATTAAATAGTAGGAAAAATAATAAAATAATAAATCTAGCTAAAACATACAAATAATAAATCAATCTAAAATATCTAGCTAAAATATAAAAAATAATAAATCAATCTAAAATATAGAAAATCTGCATTATTCCGTTTACGCGTCACACTTCCTCTTTAATCCGGCGCGGCCAGCCAGCTTTGTAGGTGTTTGATTAGTTCAACAAATCATCCCGTTGTTAAAATTAGAGTTAGAAGTACAGGTGTGATACAGTTATATTAAATTTGATTGTTTTAATAACATTGATACTTAGCCGTTGTTTTAATTTGATTGTCTATAATTTAATTTCTATCTAATATATTCCCTTCATTCCACAATGAGTGAGCCGGTTGACTGTTTCACGAATGTCAATATATAATTTTGACGATTAATATATTTAGTTATTTGATAGAAAAAATTATAAAAAGTTTATATTTTAAAAATACTCATCGAGACGAATCCAATGACATCTTATATATATGCTAATGTTTATTTTTATTTATTGGTAGAAAAAGATGGTCAAACCAAAATATAAGAATAGTGCACAACAATCAACTGACTGACTCATTGTGGGATGGTGAAATAATAAAGTTGATTACTACTAAATTTACTAATTTGCCCTTGTCGGTTTTTTAATAATATTTCAAATTTTATATCCTTTATCATTATTTTACTAAAATAAATTATAAAGTTTAGTCAATAAAAATAATTATAGAAATAATATAGAAAAAATGAGATGAATACACATAAACAATAAAAATATAAACATAAACAATATTTTTTTTAACAATATTTTCCATAAAATAAAAGAAACATAAACAATACTACTACCAAGTTTAATTACTACTAATTATTAATAATAATATAATAAAGTTAATTACTATCAAATTTACTAAGTTACCTAAATATTTCTAATCAAACTTATAATTTTTGATTAAAAAATATACACAGGACCGTATTATTTATCACTAATACATAAAAAATTGGATAAATATTTGTCATTGATAATTATAATCAAATTTAATCATTTAATAAGTTTTACAGGAATAGAAAAATAGTTTAACTTATATTTTAATAATATTATATAACTTTAGTAAAAAAGAAAAAACAATATTATATAACAAATTTTTAAATATTTTATTATAAATTTTCTACCTTAATGTTATAATAATGGAAAAGCTAACTTGTACCCTTAATGCACTTGTTGTTCGTATACAAAGATAGTAATTTTGTGTCGAAAATTGTACATATCATTTTAAAAGTCAAAAATTGTTTATTCCAATTTTCAACACTTAATTACTAAGTATATTTATCCTTATGTACCAATAGAACATATATGTTAATATGACCTTAATAATAAACTTAAATATCGAATAAAAATCAATAGACCCATGCATTGATTACTTGTCTTTGAATATGGTAAACACAAAACGTACGTCACGCATGTCACGTGGATCAATTTTTACCCCTTCTTGCATATTTTAGGTTAGAATTTCATTTACCAAAAAATCAAATTTGGCATTCAAATCCCATTTTATCCCACGAGGAATGGCTTTAATTGAGAATGAGTACGTCTGTTTTTTTTTTTTTTTTTGACTTAAAAAAAGAAGGATATCCATTCATTCAAATTGATAAAGTACATCGATGTAATACAAATTCAAATTCGCTAAAAACAAAAAGGATGAATCTGCAAACAAACTCACAGCATCCATGTTAATAGCATAAAACGACAAATTACATAAGCCTACATATATGACTATGTTGAAGTGTCTGGAATGTCCATGCCCCCAGATCTGTAGCGTTGATGACACAAAAGTCGACATTGGATAGATTTGCACTTGATCGGATGTAATCCTTCAACCTGAAACAAATGAACACCGCACAAAGACGGGAAAACAAAATACACCGCACAGAGACGGCACAACAGAATACACCGCACAAGGACGGGATAACAAATAACACAAAACCAAACAAATATGTGAAAAATCACACTTATTTAATAACGTGAAAGAAAAAACAATTTGGAGGGGTGAGTTTAAGTCAAGATTTGACCTGAAATCACCCCTCTTTGATAAACTAAGAAGAAGAAAAAAGATTACGGCTAGAGTTAGAACTTAGGAGAGGAGAGAAAAAGAGAACACGAGTACGTCTGTTTTAAGCAAGTAGAGTGAATACATGATTTTTTTTTTTTTGTTGTGAAAGATGGAGTACATGATTGAATAGTTGCAAGAGTACATGATGGAATCTTGCAACTTGCAACTGATATGATGCTAGTATAGTATTGTTCCCCACATTCAAACACAAATTTACTATACTTAATTCAAGTTGGACAATATAATTGCACTCTTTAAATTGTCTTTCACAGGAATTTCTTACTTGAAAGTAAGAGATTTTTTTTACCAAAATGGTGTATTTTTTTATAGTATATTATCAAATAGGTGCAATTTTTGAAGTATTTACTAAAATGGGGTAAGTTGTGGTTGTCAATTGTCATGTACGACTTGTCTACCACTTCTATTTAAGCTTTTTAGCAAAGTCGTCATTGCTAAGTATGACTTTAATTTATAATTTTTTTTAATATTGATGACTTTCAATTTATTATTTACTTTTAAATATGTAGTATATACCAATGACTTTAAAAAAAACAATTAAAAGTCGTCAATGACAGTGACGACTGTCATTAACAAAAAAAAACTAAAGTCGTACATAGCAACGACGACTTTGCTAAAAAGTTGAAAAAAAATGGAAGTGGTGGGTAAGTCGTACATGGCAACGACGACTTATCCCCTTTTGGTAAATACTTCAAAAACTACACCTATTTGATAATATACTTTAAAAACTACACTGTTTTGGAAAAAAAAAAAAATCAAAATAAGAGTTTGTTAAAAATAAAAGTTACATTAATTTAAGGTTTTTTTTGGTAAGCAATGATATTTATTAGAACGAATACAAGGGAATTTCGAGTCCACGTACAATACCGATTTCAATCTTGAAAAACAAGCGAATAGACAATTTAATCAAATCAATCATACAAAGACATATGAGCCAACCCTCCTAAATCATTTGATGTTGTTTGAAAAGAATGTTGTTTCTTTCCGAATATAAGTTCTAGCATGTGGCAAGCCATATTATATTTTTTTGCTTTTATTGGTTCGGGGATTTTATTTGGTAGGTGGTTGTATCGCTAGTGAGGTTTTCTTCCCGTTATTCTCCCTTATTTTTTTTCTCTCCTTTCCTTTTGTGTATTGTGTGTTTTCAGATTCCTCTTGTACTCAATGCACTCTTTGAAATTTTGTATATATAATATAAGGAAAATGTTATATTTCAACACATATTCGCAAACAAAAATACGACAAATATACGTATTTATGTACTTTTTGATTTTTATAATAATTTTTGCTCTCGTTGAAAATTGTGCATGAATTGAAACAAAATACGATGTTGTATTTTTGTTATTATAAATGTGTTTTAATAACACACCTCATAATATAATTTGTTATTAATTTTTATTTTTGGAGAAGGTACAATTACAACATGGAACAAATAAACAGAAAAAGAATAGAGGAATGGAAAAATAAAATTTGGTACATATCTATTCTTCTTCTTCTTCAATGTATATATAACAAAAAGAAATGAAATAATTATATACCGATAATTACATTGCATCATAAGAATTGAAATAATTATATATACTGATAATTACATTGCATCATAAACAAGAGCAAAACCATCTTGTTCCCTCAATACATTAACATCCCACATTAGCTCAAGTTATTATGCAACACTTCAGCAAATAAAATAAAATTACAATGATAATTGTAACAATGTATATGGCTAAGAAAGTGTGGCAACAAATATATGTCATTCTTTAAGATGATCCATTACCCACAATATTATTATATAGTTTATTATTATATTATAATAAATATGTTCCTCAATATGATTACTTCTGTGGGAAGAAATCTATGAAAAACATAGACAAAACAAAAAAAGAAAAAAGTTTCTTGAATTGTTTATGTATCGACCACTCTGGCACAATGTGTGACTTTAGTGCAACCACGACGATAAGGATTTGCCTGTCTTCTTTTTGAACAATCATAGTAAGACTGTCCACGATAACCGCAAGGTGCTTGATCACCTCTAAGAGCACCATAGCTAATGTATTTTCGTCGTGGGACTAAAGATCGACGACTAATATCAGAATCCATCAACATCTCATTGTCTTCTCCGATGAAATCACCCACGGTAGTCGGAAAGCCAATGTCATGGACTTTAGAAGAATCGGCAGCCACCATGGCAATGGCGATGGCAAGTAATAAGAAAAGAAGCCATGCCTTGAAGTTTATCATTTTAGATGTGATTTTTTCTGTTTGTTTGAGAGAAGGAGAAAAGAGAAAGTATCTTTGTGTGTTAATTGTCTTTGTCCCTTCCCTTTTTGATAGAGGTGGGAAATAGGAGCATAAAATAGTATAGAAGTAAATTGAGTTTTTTTTTATTTAGTAAATTGAGTTTTGTTGTTGTTGTGTTATATGTGATTTAGCGTGATTTTGGGTATTTCCCCATATAATGCTCCTAAGTTTTCTCTTCTAGTTTGTTGAATATTGTTTTTCTTTGAACAAGTTTGTTGAATGTTGTTAATCCATTGTTGTTGCTAAATAGAGATAGGCCACGGTTACAAGAAAATTTGCATATTCCATACTTTAGATTATATCACAAATGGTCCATAGAAAGCAAGATCTGACACTTAACAATTATGCTATACACATAATTATGTAAACAGAACACTTACGTAATGGATAATTTTTAAAATCTAATAATTATGCTATACACATAATTTGATAATATTGAATATTTCTGTAAATTTTATTTTATAGTAATTTTTTTTTTTAAAAAAATTTGTCCGTAAACTTGCACAATAGTAAGATATCTAATCTGTATAATCAAACTTACATATTCTTTATCGATTTGATTTTGTTCAAGTTTCATATAACAAAGTCAAATATTAAATTGACTATTTCTTATTAGTTTTGTTACACTTTTAATTAAAATATCAAAAAATTAAAAATTCAATAACTCATTATAAATATTAGGGGTTTGCTAACTTAGACCCACCTAAAAACATGAAGGTCTAAGTTAGCAAAATGCACCTTTTCACTTTGGACAAAAAAAACCTTGATATTTAGTTATTTTACACTATAAAATTGATGGTTAGTTAGGTAAATTTTATTAAATATTGTGCACTCATTTGCTAACTTAGACCCACTTAATTATAAATATATGCAACCTAAATAAACAACCTAGGAAATCAAAAAAGGACAAACAATTTATTTTCTAATTTTTTATGGAATATTTTCTAATTTTATTTAAGCAAACAATATATTTTCTAATTTATTTAAGTCTATGCTATTTGTGGTTATAAACATGAAAACTCATGTACCAAAAAGAAAACCAGAATATATATTCAAATTCATGGTGTTAGGTTTTTGAAATTGGCAGTATTTTACAAAAAACAACATTAAGTCAGATGTAGTGTTAGATGTGTCTACATTTGGAACAACATTCGGAAGTACGAATTAATGAAGAGTTTGTTACAAGGCTATCTGCGCGTGTTTCCGTCAAGCCTATCCGTTTATCATATGTTAGCGTGTTGTTTGTTCCTCAAGACTTGGAATTCGCTTATTTCTTGTAAATATCCGATAGTGTATCAAACCTAAAATATATTCCTATATTTTAGGATTTTGTTGGATTTGCTTAGCTCACAAGCTGGTATCGGATATGTTGCGATTTTATAATAATCTGAAGACCAAAAATCAAGGAACTACTTTTATATTTCACGAGCTATATATATTGAAGAACTTAGACGTTTGAAGGTTACTGAAACTCTTGTGAAGAAATATATTATTTGTGTCTAGGGTTTTAGCTTTGTCTCGTGTTTTATTGTGAGCCTATCTTGTATCTCTTTGATACTTGCTTAGGACTGGGTTCTTGTGTTGTAAGGGTTTTAGTCTACTCCTAAGCTTTTAAGCACGAAGATAGGTTATTGTTTGAAGTGTGACTTCACTGTTCTCAAGGTTAGATCAATCACACTGGCTGTGTGGTTAAGAGGAGGAGAGATAAGGGTCTCTAATCTAGGTGGTCCTAGGTTGAAGGAAGCACGGTAGAAACTAGGTGACGAAGTGTAAACGGGTCGTTTGCTGGAATCTTCTAACTAGTTTTATCATAGTGGATTCACTCCTGGATTGGTATCCCCAGAGTAGGTCGTGTTATACGCCGAACTGGGTTAACAAACTCCTGCGTACATTTAATTTCTAGTTGTTTATTATTCTGCATATTATTTACTTCGCTGTGAACATTGTAGTTGCAAAGGTAGGAACATCCGGTACCCCATTGCTACGCCAGAATTTCAATTGGCATCAGAGCAGGCACCCTGTTCTGCTATTAGGGTGAGCTTCAGGGAACGATTCTGGTTGCTATGGAAAAGGAAGGAGGAGCTGTGAGTAGGCCACCTTTATTGGATGGTACTAATTATGACTACTGGAAATCACGCATGGAAGCTTTCTTGAGGTCTATGGACAGCAAGACATGGAAGTCTGTGATTAATGGCTGGGAACATCCTACGGTTATAGATAAGGATAATGTTGTTTCCTTGAAACCTGAGGGAGAATGGTCAAAGCCTGAAGATGAACTTGCTCTTGGAAATCACAAAGCTTTGAACGCCTTATACAATGGTGTTGATAAGAACATGTTTAGGCTAATAAAGAGGTGCACTCAGGCTAAAGAAGCTTGGGAGATCTTGAGAACCACTCAGGAAGGGACATCAAATGTCAAGAACTCCAGACTTCAGATGCTGACTACCAAATTTGAGAACCTCAAAATGAAAGAAGATGAGACGGTACATGACTTCTATATGACTGTTTTAGATTTTGCTAACACATTTGACTCTCTAGGTGAAAAACTTTCTGAAGAAAAGATGGTGAGAAAAATGCTGAGGTCTTTACCCAAAAGGTTTGACATGAAGGTCACATGTATAGAAGAATTTAGGGACTTATCTGAAATAAGACTGGATGATCTGGTTGGGTCTCTACAAACCTATGAACTTTCTGCTAATGAACGATCTGGAAGCAAAAACAAAAACATAGCTTTTGTCTCAAATGCGGATACTGATGATGCACAAGATGAGGCAGATACTGATGAAAGCTTGTCCGAAGCTATGGCTCTCCTAGGAAGACAATTCAATAAAGTACTAAGAAGAATGGATAGGAGAGGTAAACAGAATGTAAAGCCGAATGTGTCCCCCATTTCACTCGACATCAACAAGAATTCTGGTTTTCAAAAGAAACCTAAAGTTGAAGAAAAAGTGAGTCAAGTAAGAGGAGTACAGTGTCATGAATGCAGTGGATATGGACATATCAGGTATGAATGCCCTAATTACTTGAAGAAGCAACAAAAGGGAATGACTGCAACATGGTCAGAGGATGAAGACTCCGATGATGACACATCTAGTGAAACTGCAAAGCATATCACTGCCTTAACTGGACTGTGCAGCTCTGACACTGAATCTAATCATGGGGATGTATCTTATGAAGAATTGGCTGAATCCTATAGAGCTCTGTGCAAGAGAAGTGAAGAGGTTTGTAGAAGCCAAGAAAATCAAAAAAGGCTTATTCTGGAACTACAGTCTGAAAAGAACAAGCACCTGGCTCAGATTTCTGAACTGAATAATGAGGTAACGCAACTAAATTCCACACTTGAAAAGCTTAAAAAGGAAGTTTCTATGAACAATAACACTGTCGTTCTAGAAAAACTAATTAAATCGCAGGAAGAAGGAAACTGGGTAAAAGGTATTGGGTATGAATATGAAGATCTGAATAAACCCAAGGAGTATGATCCTGAGCTGAAGTTTTGCCATCTGGGAGAAACAAAAAATTTCCAATGCCAAAACAGAGGCTGCCCCATTTCCAACCCCATCTGGGATTCAAAAATATGAGACCACAACCCTGGATTTGTCATTATTGTGGAAGAAGAAGACATATAAGACCATTTTGTTATAGATTATATGGGTTTCCTAAGAGAAGTCAGAGGGAAGTACCTGAGAAAGAAGAGATTAATCAAGCAAAAGAATGGAAGCCTAAAGGTAATGCTGCCGACCTAATTGCTCACACATCTCTTAGAGCTACTTCTAGAGAAGACTGGTACTTCGACAGTGGTTGCTCCAGACATATGACTGGAATAGAAAAGTTTCTGATGGATCTTAAATCTTACTCCACTAGTTATGTTACATTCGGTGATGGTGCTAAAGGTGAGATTAAATGTATTGGAAGACTAGCAAATGTTGGACAACCTGATCTTGATGATGTTCTTCTCGTGAGAGGATTAACAACCAATCTAATCAGCATAAGCCAACTCTGTGATCAAGGAATGAAGGTTAACTTTACCAAAGGTGAATGTCTAGTAACTAATGAAGAAGGTGAAGTGATAATGAAAGGAGTAAGGTCAAAGGATAACTGTTATTTGTGGGTAGCTCCAGATGAAACTAACTTATCTTCTTGTCTGATAACTAAAGAAGATGAGGTTAATGTATGGCACTGGAAACTAGGTCATCTCAATCTTAAGAGCATGAAGAAGATTATCACTGAAGAAGCTGTTAGAGGAATGCCCAAATTGAAGATAGAAGAAGGGAAGATATGTGGAGAATGTCAGGTTGGAAAGCAAATTAAGATGTCGCACCCTACAGTGCCCCATTTAACCACATCCAGAGTTCTTGAACTACTACACATGGACTTGATGGGTCCTATGCAAGTGGAAAGTCTAGGAGGAAAGAAATATGCTTTTGTTGTAGTGGACGATTACTCAAGATATACGTGGATTAACTTTCTTAGAGAAAAATCTGATACCTTCTTTGTGTTCAAAGACTTGTGTGTTCAACTACAAAGAGAAAAAGATGAAGGAATTATAAGAATCAGAAGTAATCACGGAAGGGAGTTCGAAAACTCTAGCTTTGCTGATTTCTGTGCTTCAGAAGGTATTGGGCATGAGTTCTCATCCCCCATTACACCTCAACAGAATGGTGTTGTGGAAAGGAAAAACAGGACTTTGCAGGAATGTGCCAGAGTAATGCTGCATGCTAAGCAACTACCTTATCATTTCTGGGCTGAAGCTATGAGTACTGCGTGTTATATTCACAACAGAGTCACATTGAGAACTGGAACGTCAAATACTCTATATGAACTATGGAAAGGGAGGAAGCCTACTGTAAAATACTTTCACATCTTTGGAAGTAAATGCTACATTCTTGCAGATAGAGAACCTAGAAGAAAATTGGATCCTAAAAGTGAAGAAGGAATCTTTCTAGGATATTCTACAAACAGTAGAGCTTTTAGAGTTTTTAACTCAAGAACTAGCACGGTAATGGAATCTATTAATGTCGTGGTTGAAGACACCTACTCTGTCAAAGAAACAGATGCTGATCCCCATGCTGACTCTACTCCTGCCCCATCTGATGTTCTGGAAGAAGAAATTCACATAGATAAAGTTGAAAAGTCAGGCAGAGAGACTGATATGTACAATGCTCCAGTGAACAAAGGTCCTTCAGTTCGAGTTCAAAAGAATCACCCCACAGATCTGATAATTGGTGATCCTGATCAAGGCATTACTACTAGAAGATCACAGGATGTTGTATCAAATGCATGCTTTTTATCTAAGATTGAGCCCAAGAATGTTAAAGAAGCATTGACTGATGAGTTTTGGATTGAAGCAATGCAAGAGGAATTGAATCAATTCAAGAGATGTGAAGTATGGGATCTAGTACCAAGACCTACAGACACTAACATAATTGGTACCAAGTGGGTGTATAAAAACAAATCTGATTCACAAGGAGTGGTTATAAGAAATAATGCCAGGCTGGTGGCTTAGGGATATACTCAGATAGAAGGTGTTGACTTTGAAGAGACATTTGCACCGGTAGCTTGCTTAGAATCTATAAGGCTACTTCTTGGTGTGGCATGCATTTTAAAATTCAAGCTTTACCAAATGGATGTGAAAAGCGCCTTTCTAAATGGATACTTGAATGAGGATGTATATGTTGAACAGCCAAAAGGATTTGTTGATCCGAATCACCCTGATCATGTGTACAAGTTAAAAAAGGCACTGTACGGTCTCAAGCAAGCACCTAGGGCTTGGTATGAGAGACTTACAGAATACTTAATAAAACAAGGCTACAGGAAGGGAGGTAATGATAAAACCTTGTTTGTTAAGGCAGAAGAAAAAGATCTGATGATAGCTCAGATTTATGTAGATGATATTGTATTTGGTGGAATGTCTGACAGAATGGTGCAACATTTCGTACAACAAATGCAGTCTGAATTTGAAATGAGTATGGTTGGTGAGCTAACGTTCTTTCTTGGCCTACAAGTGAAACAGATGGAAGACACCATTTTCGTTTCTCAAAGCAAGTATGCTAAGAACATTGTGAAGAAGTTTGGTATGGAAAGTGCAAGTCACAAGAGAACTCCTGCTCCTACGCATTTGAAACTATCTAAAGATGAGAAGGGAGTAAAGGTTGATCAAAGTCTCTATAGGAGCATGATTGGAAGCCTGCTATATCTCACTGCAAGTAGACCAGATATCACTTTTGCAGTTGGAGTATGTGCAAGATCCCAGGCTGAACCCAAGGTAAGTCACCTCACTCAAGTGAAAATAATTTTGAAATATGTGAGTGGTGTCGTACCCCATTTTTTGACCAATCGCTTTTATGCATCTTTTTACGACGGATTTTTCTTTGTTCACTTCTGACGAAATTTCGGCAGAGAGGTATTTTAAAATACCTCATTTGGTTACATTTTATTTTCCTTTTATTACTATTTTTTTATTATTTTTTGATTTTTATTATTCATTTTTCGTTTTCATTTATTATTATTAATATATTATTATTTTTTATTTTAATTGTTTATTTGTGTATTTTTTCCTTTTTGGTGTTTTTGCCAATTTTTTATGGAAGTCCAGATGTGTTTTTTTGTCCAGGCCCAAAGGGGCAATTTTGTCCAAATGTGGTATTTTTCATCTGCCAAACCCTAGGTCTGACACAGTACAAATAGTGCACAGTTTCCAAGGTCAGGGAGGAATCGGCGCAGCTTCATCTTCTTCAGATCAAAAAAATCCAAAATAACAGAAACAAAAAAATTGAAATAATCAAACAAAACCAAAATTCATCATCTGTTCATCACACAGATCAGAAACCCAGAAAATAAAATTTCATCATCTTCATCAAACCCTCATCCAATCCAAATCCAGTACTGAAAACAGAACCAAAAACAACTAATCAAAACCGAAATCAACCTTCAATCCGATCATCATCATACTCATCAAAATCGCATATCATCACCATCATTTTCCAAATCGAAAAACAAATCACAAATCACAAATCAAAACCCTCATTCTTTTTCAAAATAAAAATCCAGAAAAACCCACGATTCCAAACCGAAACGCGAATCAAAACTCGAAACCGGAAACGAATCCGAGGACAAAGACAGAGAAGAAGAAGAAAGCAGAATCGAAACCGGATTCGAAAGAACAAAAGGGTGATTCGTTCTTCACTTTTCGATCCACTTTATTTCCTTCGATCTGAGCTTGTTTTCGTTTTGTTTATTTATTTTGATTTGAGGTTCGAATTTGAGTTGTTATTTGGTGTGAGGTTTTTGAAAAATGGAGGTTAGTTTGATAACTGTGAGAGAAAAAAAAAACAGAGAAAGTTGAGAGAAAGAAAGAAGACAGCGGCGGTAGCCGCGAGGAGGAAGAAGAGATATGTTGTTTTTTTAGGGTTTTGTATATATACCCTGTTTGTGATCCTGTGCGCGCAGGTGCACAGTCTTACGGTGCACATGCGTGCCTATATCCATCTATTTTCAATCAAACGTCCCTGATCCTTTTCCTCTTTGATTAGATCAGAGCTGTCTGATTAATCAGACGGCTCTGATCTGATTTTTGCGTTTTACTTCGCACACCCCTCTCTGGACCACGCCCCCAGCTGGGCTTGGGCCCAGAATTGCTGTTTGCACCCCCCTTTCTGTTTTATTTGTTATTTGCACCCCCTTTTGTTTTTATTTTATTTTTTTGCCTAATTAATTAATTCTTTATTTTATTGTAAGGACATTAGATTGTATTTTTAGGATTTGATGTAAAATTAAATTGCATAGCATACTCTTGCATTCATTTCATATTTATTTTTCTTGCAAATACCTTAGAATGTAATTAGGGACAAATGTACACTATAAATGAAAAATTGCATCTCATGCATATTTACTTATCGCTTTCTGCAAAAAATGTTGGCATATTTATTTCCAAGGGAAAAGACACCGCTTTGATCAAAATATCATTACGGATTGTCTTCGCGCTTAATTTGCTTATTGCGACGTTATTTTTTCTTTTAGCGCTATCTTTTTATTTGGAACCCAACATTCAAAAATAGTTAGTCATTTTATTCTCAAAAACGAGGTCAACACCTCTTCAAAAATAGTCAAAACAATTCATTTTCAAACAACGAAAAGCATCAAAATTATTTTGTCATCATACATTTTTCAAACTTTGGACTTTAAACCAAACGTTTCTTTTTATCGTGAAAACCTTGGATTTTAACCCAAGAGTCTTTTTTACCGCGAACTTGGATTTTAAACCAAGTGCCTTGGAATTTAAACCAACGGTGTCTTTTATCGTGAAAACCTTGGATTTTAACCCAAGAGTCTTTTTATCGCAAACTCGGATTTTAAACCGAGTGCCTTGGACTTTAAACCAATGACTTCTTTTATCGCTAAAACCTTGGACTTTAACCCAAGTGTCCCTTTTTCTCGCCTAAAATCTTGGATTTTTAAACCAAGTTCATTTTCTTCATTCATACATTTTTAATCATGCATAAACCTTGGATTTTAAACCAAGTGTCTTTTATCACTCAAAACCTTTTCTCAACAAACCTTGGATTTTAAACCAAGTGTCCGCGTCTTATTTCGTAATCAAACTTCAATCAATTTAACCATATAGACTTTCTTCACAAACTAACATCAATCAAACTCACATTTTGCCGCTTTTGGCTTTTTACCTTTAAAACCATTTTCAAAACCTTAAAAACAAACAAACAAATTCACTCGTCTTTAATCCCGAACTACGGTGGTTTGATCCCTCGGGTACGTAGGCATGAGACTTGTCTCTCCAATCAATAAAATCAACAAAAACATTTTTCCTTTTCCATCATTTTAAACTTTTTTATCATCACTTTAATTCTCACACTTATACATTTTTACAAGCAAATAAAATTAAGCGCAAAGTTAGAATAAAAACAAAGGTTCCTATAGAGTACTATAGATACTTAGGGTGCTAGTACCTTCCCTTCGTATAACCAACCCCCGAACCTTGTTCTCTAAAAAATAGGGTTTTTTCGAACTTTTTCCCTTTCCCTCGGATAAATTAAAGATCGGTGGTGGAATATTAAATTGCGATTCGAAGTTAATTAATAACTCAACATCCAAAAATCACCGCGACAGAAATGGCGACTTCACTGGGGACAACCAAGCGGGTTGAACCTAACTTGTTTAATTACTATCTTCGCGCTATTATTCTTTTATTTGTGTAAATATTTGTGTATATACTTGGGTTTAATTTTGAGTGGTGAGATAAGTCCTAACCCGGGCTTGAGAGAAACAATAAGATAGGATGGGGTATAATCAAAGTATTGGGCTAAGAATAGTCTTAGATCCCGATGCATGTGATATAATCCCGCTCAGTGGAGGCCTCATGATAGTAGTACTCTGTTGACATGAATAGTCATGTCGGCGTTATTACTTATCAATGTGAGTGTCCCGAGAAGCTGAGAACCTTAGAATCACATTAACCCATCTTGGCCTTTTAGGGCGTAGTGCGGTGGCTAACCAAGAATGGTCTTGGAATTAGTCGATACGCGAGACTACACTCAAACAAGATTGTTTTGAGAATATTATTGGACCGGGAATTAGTTCCGTAAGCCGGTGATGTTCGAAAGACGGTTGATGACTTTGGGAACTTATTAGAACCCGTGATGCAGGTACATATGAACCCTAGTACATACCATGTGGGGGGGGTTTCACCTTTGACTCCAACATTATACTTTAACCCTACCATGTTTTCCGCATCATGCATGCATGCACTCATTCATAAATTCTTTTTCCTCATTCGATATCGAAGGACTTAAACAAATTTTTTGCAAACATTGTAGAGAACATTCATTTCAATTGACACATAATAAATTTTTTCTTCTTTTCTCCTTACAAAATCCATATCTAAATGTTTACAACCAATTTGGGATAAGTCCTTCGATAAAAAAAAAAAAAAAATTGTATATTTTAGCATAAACACATCATGCATCATACTACATTCATAAGTCTCCAAACTCAAGTCTCATATTTTCTTGTTCTCTCTACCTCAGTAAAAAGTGGCTCGGCGTATTCAGTACAAACCAACTCGTGTCTACAATACTCGGTCCAGGTTGAGAAACAAGATGAACAATTTTGAGGAAGAAAACCATATGCTCCGGGAACAGGTGACAACCATGCAGACGGAAATTGAGAAGTTGGCTAGCATGGTGGCATCTTTGATGGCTACCCAGAATCAGGTGTCAGCACCAGCACCACAGTCTAGTAATGCTCTTGTACCTCCTCCTATTGCATCTGCGCCTCTTGGCGCTCCTCAGTTTGTCATGCCTGAAGGTTACCCATGGGGCATGCCAGTCGGCTTTCTTGGGACAGAATCACGTCCTGTAATATCAGAGATTCCCCATGTCCAATCGACAGTGCCTATTCCTCAGCTCGACAATACACTTCCTCAGGTTACAGCAACCGTTTCTGCACCTTTGGTTCATACTATCCAACAAAACCAGATGCCTATTTTTAATGCTGAAAGTATGGGAGATTATGATAGGATGGATGACTTGCAGATCAAATATGATGAGATGCAAAAAGAGATGAGGGCTCTTAGAGGAAATGATTTGTTCGGACAAGACGCGCATGAACTATGCTTGGTCCCTGATGTTGTGGTCCCACATAAATTTAAAGTTCCAGATTTTGAGAAGTATAAGGGGAGTACCTGCCCCAAAACTCACTTGATAATGTATGCTAGAAAGATGTCTACTCAAACCAGTAATGACAAGTTGTTGATCCATTATTTTCAAGACAGTCTGACCGGTGCAGCTCTGAGGTGGTACATGGACCTTGATAGGGCTAGTGTCAGTTCCTTTAATGATCTGGCTAGTGCTTTCATTCGGCAGTACAGTTACAATTCATATATGACCCCTGATAGGGATGAGTTACGGGCCTTGGCACAAAAAGATAGGGAGTCTTTTAAGGAGTATGCTCAAAGATGGAGGGAGCTTGCTGCTCAGATTCGTCCTCCAGTCGAAGAAAAAGAATTGTGTAAGTTGTTTTTGCATACTCTGAGCCCATTCTTCTATGAGAAAATGGTTGGTGTTGTATCAAGAAGCTTCACAGAAATGGTGGAAATGGGAATGTGCTTAGAAGAAGGAGTCCGTCAGGGACGGTTGACAAGGGAGAAAGCTCCGACTAATACTGCCAAGAGATATGGTAACAACTTTTCTGAGAAGAAAGAATCTGAAGTTGACATGGAGGCCCAGGGAGGACATAATTCGAGCAACCCAGCTTATCCACATATTGCAGCCATAACACCACAATACCCACAATCTCATCACCTACCATCTCCCCAACAATCATTCAATCATAACCGTGCTCAGAAAAATCAACCATTTGACCCCATACCCGTGAAATATGTCGACCTACTCCCCGATTTACTTGCTAAAAGTTTTGTCCAGACAAGGCCACCTCCCCCTGTGCCAGCAGTACTACCTCCCTGGTACCGCAGTGATTTAACTTGTGCCTTCCATCAAGGGGCCCCTGGCCATGATATAGAGCATTGTTATCCTCTCAAAAAAGCCGTTCAGGATTTAATCCGCAACAAAGTGCTATCTTTCAAGGATGAGAACCCTAACGTTCAAAGTTCGTCCTCTGATTAATCATGGGTCTCTGTCATTTTCAAGATTATCAAGAAGTTTGTCCCTAGGATCACTAGGCCTTTTATTTTCAAATTGCAATTTCTTTCTTGCCAAGCATTTATTTGCATTTTAAAGTTGTATCTTTTAATTAAAATTTCTAAACAATGAGCATGCATATTTTGGAATCCATCCATTCGTATTCACTCTTTTCTTGTGCCATCATAAATGACAATGTTTTTCTATTTCACTTTTCTTGTTTACAAACTTGACGGGAGAATGATGTAAATTAAATGTTTAAAATTGCTAATATGTGCTGATATATGCTTTCATTAGTAAGACCCGGTTGATGATGTAAGGCATTGTTTCACTTCCCAAAACACCGGAGAAATAAGGAGATAATCCGTAGTCAACCCCTTTGAGCCAGAAGTTGGTGTTCTTTCTAAAAAAAAACCTTAATCTTAACCCGGGGCAGGGTAGTCTTTCAATAATTCAATGACACATCCCATTACAAGAGGATAAATCTGTTGAGGTAGAGGAAGTCTTGAGTAGACAAAACTCACAATAGCATGTGGCAGTCACAGTTGTCCTACACCAAGAAAAAAAAGCACAAACAAAAACAACAACAAAAAGCCCGCTAGGTAAAAAGACTTAGGCAAAATTCAGGGCATCCCGATGGACCACAAAATCCAAAAGAATTGGTCCGTGCAAAAATAAGGGATTAAGAGCAAAATTATGCAAACAAGCTTGTGAATGAAAAAGTGATTGTCACTTCAAGAATCTCATCAAAGCTTCGACCAAAGCGTCAACCTCAAACATTATTGTCAAATAAATCCTCTTGTCAACCAAAGCATGTCTGATGAATTAGTTGAATGTAAGAATGAAGGACATCAAAGAAGAGTGGGTGGGTTAAAACAGAATCTTGAGCCTGATAATATTTTTTTCAAAACCATGAACAAGGCCACGTTATAACCCTCAAAAGACCTAATTGAAACTAGGTTTACTTTGAAAGCATAATCAGCAAAATTATTGTTAAAACTGACTCCACCTGTTTGTTGAGTAACAATCTTTTACACACACCACATATGTTTTATATAAAATTTTTGCGATTCCAAAACTTGCATGTACATTACATCAGAAACATTTTTCAAAAGAAACAATTTTGTTTGTAAATTTATATTTGGCATCAAAGAAATTCAATCAAATGGCCTAATCAAGGACGAATCAATTCAAAACGCTCCTAACTTGGGGCAAGTCACCTCAGGAACCTGCCAATCCGGGGCAAGTCTTTACATACAGTGCCATACCCTTCAAAGATTCGAAGTCAAGGTTTCACTTACTTGGGGTACCTGAAGTGGTTTCCAGGGGCAATCCATATATGTCGAGATAGTTGTTATGTTTCTTCTTCCTTGAGCCAATAATCATCGAGTTGATATTTTGGGTTCTTATGGATATGTGTGTTACTATAATATGTTGAGCATGTGATTCAACATTCCTCAATTGAATACTGAACTTGACTGTTCTCTGGTAATCCTCAGCAAGTGGTTATCTTCAAGAAGCTTGTATGATTTTCTTTCCCCCAGTAAAAGAAGAAGTTGAGACCCGTTTTGAGAGGCTCATTCATTAGCAAATGGCATCTCTTTGAGAAGTTTGCATATTATCAGCAAATGACATCTCTTTGAGAAGTTTGCATATTCATCAGCAAATGACATCTCTGTGAGAAGTTTGCATATCAGCAGCATTCATCGGCAAATGGCATCTCTCTGAGAAGTTTGCATATCAGCATATCAGTCTTGTTTCTTTCTGTCAAAAAAAAAAAAAGAGGAAAAAATAGCAAAAAGAACAGCTCGCTAAGTTGAAAACCCGAAAGGGCGGCTTAGGCAAAAAATGAGCGTACCGGTGGATTGAAAACCCGAAAGGGCGATCCAGGAAAAAGTTAGGGATTTCGAAAAGAAAAAAAACAAAAAAAACATGACTATTGAAACAAGACCATGAGAAAATATTCGGTTTCAGTGTACAAAATGGCGACTTCTGCCAGATCTCTGACCATTGGGTTTTACCCCAAGAAGCAATCATTCTTACCGTGGATCAACATACTATGCCGGGTTTTACCCCGAGGATCTGATTTATTTCACCTATAAGGACGCTGTCCCCAGCAGAGAACTACCGAGTGGTTGTACGGATACGTCGGCCCAATGCTCATCTTACCTGATCAAGTCTTTGTCTCATCCAGTCATGTACAAATACCATTCAATCATACACATACAATCATTCACATATACATACATACAATCATTTACATATCCATAACATACATTCATACTTACATACGATCATACATACATACATACTTACATACAATCATTCACATATGTGTACAAACATTCATATTCATATGTAACATGCACACAAAAATCATTCACACATACCGCATTGACTATCATGTGTCTTGCTTCAATACATCATAAAAGAGCCCTCCCCAGTGTATCTGGTCCAGAGATATCTCCATCAATCATATTTCACAAAAAAGAGTCATTCCCAGTGAGTCTGGTCCAGAGATGTCTCCATCATTCATATTCCAAATAGCAGGTTTTGCAAACAATCAACTGAAAAATGGTGTTTCATTTCCCCAAAAGAAGTAATCTCCAGTGTGTCTGGTTCAGACAAATACATATTCTTGTCATGTCTCGCTCTCTCACAATGTTAGCAGACAATCTATTTCCTCGTTGTGCCCTTACCATCCCACAATGTTGGTGGCCACTGTCTTTACTTATGTCCGTACACAGGACTTTACTGCTTTCAGTCTTTACTTCTGTCCGTACACAGGACTTTATCTGCTTATGTCCGCACACAGGACTTTATCTGCTTATGTCCGCACACAGGACTTTACTGCTTTCTGTCTTTACTTCTGTCCGTACACAGGACTTTATCTGCTTATGTCCGCACACAGGACTTTACTGCTTATGTCCGTATACAGGACTTTATCGCTTTCTGTCTTCATTATCTCTGTCAAATAATCTTCATTACATTCAAACACTTTGTGAATATAGCACTCATAAACATAGCACTCATAAACATAGCTCTCGTAAGCATTACATTCATAAAATGACATCATATCATAGCATTTTATAGTTCAATCCGGTCAAAAAATGGTGTACTCTGTATTTAAGTCTCTTCCATCATCGAACCAAAACAAAAATAACATCAAAAATCATCTTTTTCTTTTTATCTCCGATGGAAGAAACTTAAATAGGGGCATCTGTCATACCCCATTTTTTGACCAATCGCTTTTATGCATCTTTTTACTACGGATTTTTCTTTGTTCACTTCTGACGAAATTTCGGCAGAGAGGTATTTTAAAATACCTCATTTGGTTACATTTTATTTTCCTTTTATTACTATTTTTTTATTATTTTCTGATTTTTATTATTCATTTTTCGTTTTCATTTATTATTATTAATATATTATTATTTTTTATTTTAATTGTTTATTTGTGTATTTTTTCCTTTTTGGTGTTTTTGCCAATTTTTTATGGAAGTCCAGATGTGTTTTTTTGTCCAGGCCCAAAGGGGCAATTTTGTCCAAATGTGGTATTTTTCATCTGCCAAACCCTAGGTCTGACACAGTACAAATAGTGCACAGTTTCCAAGGTCAGGGAGGAATCGGCGCAGCTTCATCTTCTTCAGATCAAAAAAATCCAAAATAACAGAAACAAAAAAATTGAAATAATCAAACAAAACAAAAATTCATCATCTGTTCATCACACAGATCAGAAACCCAGAAAATAAAATTTCATCATCTTCATTAAACCCTCATCCAATCCAAATCCAGTACTGAAAACAGAACCAAAAACAACTAATCAAAACCGAAATCAACCTTCAATCCGATCATCATCATACTCATCAAAATCGCATATCATCACCATCATTTTCCAAATCGAAAAACAAATCACAAATCACAAATCAAAACCCTCATTCTTTTTCAAAATAAAAATCCAGAAAAACCCACGATTCCAAACCGAAACGCGAATCAAAACTCGAAACCGGAAACGAATCCGAGGACAAAGACAGAGAAGAAGAAGAAAGCAGAATCGAAACCGGATTCGAAAGAACAAAAGGGTGATTCGTTCTTCACTTTTCGATCCACTTTATTTCCTTCGATCTGAGCTTGTTTTCGTTTTGTTTATTTATTTTGATTTGAGGTTCGAATTTGAGTTGTTATTTGGTGTGAGGTTTTTGAAAAATGGAGGTTAGTTTGATAACTATGAGAGAAAAAAAAAACAGAGAAAGTTGAGAGAAAGAAAGAAGACAGCGGCGGTAGCCGCGAGGAGGAAGAAGAGATCTGTCGTTTTTTTAGGGTTTTGTATATATACCCTGTTTGTGATCCTGTGCGCGCAGGTGCACAGTCTTACGGTGCACCTGCGCGCCTATATCCATCTATTTTCAATCAAACGTCCCTGATCCTTTTCCTCTTTGATTAGATCAGAGCTGTCTGATTAATCAGACGGCTCTGATCTGATTTTTGCGTTTTACTTCGCACACCCCTCTCTGGACCACGCCCCCAGCTGGGCTTGGGCCCAGAATTGCTGTTTGCACCCCCCTTTCTGTTTTATTTGTTATTTGCACCCCCTTTTGTTTTTATTTTATTTTTTTGCCTAATTAATTAATTCTTTATTTTATTGTAAGGACATTAGATTGTATTTTTAGGATTTGATGTAAAATTAAATTGCATAGCATACTCTTGCATTCATTTCATATTTATTTTTCTTGCAAATACCTTAGAATGTAATTAGGGATAAATGTACACTATAAATGAAAAATTGCATCTCATGCATATTTACTTATCGCTTTCTGCAAAAAACGTTAGCATATTTATTTCCGAGGGAAAAGACACCGCTTTGATCAAAATTTCATTACTAGTTTATATATATATATATAATAATGTAGTATCCAAAAATTATTTGATTAATTATAAAAAAAATTATTTAAAAAAATATTTGATTTTTTGTCAAAAAAAGAAATATTGATTTATTATAAAAAAATAAAAATATTTGATTTAAAAAAGTTAATGAATTATCCAAAAAAAAATGATGACATGGAATATGACATGTCAATATGGAAACTATCACATCATCCACAAGTTTGACACATCAGCAAAAATTTGACCAAATTGAGTTGGGGGATCAAAAGTTCAAGTTTTTCAAAATAGGGGATCAAAAAGTTGGTTTTTAAAATAGGGGGATCAAAAGTTCAAGTTTTTCAAAATAGAGGGATCAAAATTGCATTAAAGCCTAAATAATTTAATGGAACTTACTAAACTATCCTTTTTGGAACTTACTAAACTATCCTTTTTGACTAGATTTTTTGAATAATAAATATGAATGGTTTTTTTGTCCAAAGTGAAAAGGTGCACCTTGCTAACTTAGACCTTCATGTTTTTAGGTAGGTCTAAGTTAGCAAATCTCATATATACCTTGCTAACTTAGACCTTCATGTTTTTAGGTAGGTCTAAGTTAGCAAATCTCATATATATATATATATATATATATATATATATATATATATGAGATTTGCTAACTTAGACCTACATAAAAACATGAAGGTCTAAGTTAGCAAGGTGCACCTTTTCACTTTGGACAAAAAAATCTTTGATATTTAGTTATTTAACACTAGAAAATTGAGGGTTAGTTAGGTAAATTTTATTAAAGATTGTGCACTTATTTGTTAATTTATACTCACTTAATTATAAATATATGCAAACAATCTAGGAAATCAAAAAAGAACAAACTATCAGACTTGCATTAAACGAGTTGATTACACAAGATCCTAAGCTACTCGATTGACCCTTTTTTTTTTTTACGAAGCTACTCGATTAACTTGTCTCCTAACATAACTGACCTTACATTTATGGCTCATATTCAATAATTGAGAACAGAACTCAATAATAACACCGAATTCGTTGTCATTTTTAGACTTCTTATTTATAGCTCGTAGGCAATCAGTTACAATTTAAACATTTGACATATTAGCATTTTATAACCATTGAAGTGCTTCCAAAACACCCATGCTTCTGCCTCTGCTATCTCTGTTTTTTCGTCAAATCTTCTCGTGTATAAATGCACGAATTTCCCTTGATCATCATGCACACACGCCTCTATACAATATATAAAATAAGAATTACTTAAGTAAATTTTAAATAGTTTGCACCTCATGAAGAAAGATCCTGACTTTACTATCCATCGAAATATATATTTCAATATACTCCATTCCTACCATATTATAAGTTCATTTAAGAAAGAAAAAAAATTGTATCAAAAGTCATTTTACATTATCAACGAACCATTTAATGTTATTGTACCCTTAACTAATTTATTGTTTTCTCTTTTTTCAATTCTTTAATTTATTTTTTTATATCATAAATGAATGATAATTTTATAAATTAACTCATAATTTATCATTTTCATAATATTAATTGCATTTCTTAATATACGTAAAAATATCAATAATATACGTAAAAATGTCAAACTGACTTATAAGAGTATTGTGATACGGGGGAGTAATTTTTAAATATATCTTTTACTGATGTAATAATAATGTCAAATTGGATTTTAAATTTTAAATATATATACTTTTGACTAAAAAATTGGATTTTAAATATTAAATTCAAATATTTGTTTATTACTCTACGAGCTTCATGATTCACTGATCCAGATGTTTATGCGCTTAACTAATTCCTTCCCAATCTCTCTGCATTTGAAATCCAAAACCCTAATTAATTACAATTTGCACCTCAAGATGAACAATCAACACCATTCAGAATCAAAATCAAGTACTGGTGATGTATCTTCAGCAACAGCAGTTCTCCTAGGAGCTCTAGCTCCTGGTGTTAATGTCTCTATTCTCACTTCCCCTTTTTCAATTTCACTTTTTTGTTCCCAATTTCATAAAATTTCATGATTTATTCATTTTTTTTATGTTTATTGTTTCAGGGAGCTACATGGAATACATTAAAGTCTGCGTTTTTAATGTTGGGTCTATGTCTTGCTGTTATGTTGGGTTTAGCATTTTCTTCTAGTGATTCATGGTTGGTGTTTCACGTTGTGTTCCTTGTTCTAATTTGTGTTTCCCTCTTCTTGCTTCTCAGCTGGTAATTTCATTCTTAACCTTTCACAAATTTACTCCTTTCTGTAATTGTAATTGATTTGATTTGATTATCATTGATGTTTCGTATGCAAGGTGTTCTTGTGAAGTCTACATTGAACATGTACCAATTAGTCACTTTTGTTTTTATTTGGTTAAATTGCATGTTTGGTCTTTTATGTTTATTTTAGATTTCAATTGGTCCCCAATGTTTAAAAAGTTTCAAGTTGATTCCTTATGTTACTAACTTACAATAAGTTAGTCCTTTTAGTAAGATTTTCGATTAAGTCCTCCATGTGGCTAACAGAGTCGCATACGTGGATAACTTAGGGGGTCCCTGTGAAGTCTAAATTGAACATGTATCAATTAGTCACTTTTTTTCTTTCTTTCTTTTCTCGTTATGCTGCTGATTAATTGATGATCAGCTCTCTTTAAATAGCCAAAATGTAGGAATTGGATTGGATTCTATGTGTTACTCATTTGCAAATCTCGGTCTTTGGACGAAGATCGAATGGCTCATATTTTGAGTTGTATTTTAAAGCTCTCGTTTGGTGAAGTTCGATATGAGCTGTCTGATCTCTATCCAATGGTCAAGATCTATTCTCTTGACTGCGTAACTGCATGTTTTTCTTGACTTGACATTTGGAAATCCGGGTCCAAACGAAACTAGTCTAAAGTAGCTTTTTATATCATAAGTTGTTTCCATAAATCATCTCAAATAGTCTTATAAGTGCTTATGTCAGTAGATGAACTCAATTAATTGACTCCAAACATACCCTTATTAGATTGGTATAGAGCTAGATGTTAGTTCTATTCTATATTTGCAGTGTTTTGAAAATTCAACAAAACTAAACAGAACAACAACAATCAGCGAAGTAATTTTCCCATTATGTAGGTGATCAACCTATATTTAACAACCATGAATTGTCTTAAACGCCAAATCATTTAACTTTAAATCTATCCTTTCAAATGGTTTAACTTTTCCTAGGTCTCCCTATCTTTAACTACTATTCTGTCCGCCACTTGGTCTCACTATAAATAGCACATTCTAGGAACATGAAGTTAAAAAGGTAATACATCTCGGTTTCACTAAAAGTGCTAGAACAAAAGAAAGCAACATATAGAGCCTCTCTATTCCATTCCATCTGCAATCCAAATGCTGTTTTTTTCCTTCCATTTTGTTGGCATTAAGTATGTGATGTAACATTTATTTTCATTTTGTGCAAACATTTTGCTTGTATAAGTTCCTAAATATTCTTGCTTGGAAGTAATGTCATTGGAATGATGAGTTTTATGCCTGAACCCTGAAGCATTAGTGAAGTTGTAAGTGTATGCATGTGTTTGTTACCCTCTGCATTGATATGTCAAATGCTTTGTGATGGATTGATAATATTGTTATTAATGATGGGGCAGTGATTTGTCCACCCAGTGCGTTAGAATAGGAAGGAAAACGGACATGTGCATATAATTAGTTGTTATATCCCTATTGGATATGCTTTTTCTTATTTGATGAAATGATTCATAGACCTTTTGGGTTTCCATCTGGTGGAAAATTGCAAAGAGCAAACCAAAAGAAAAGGAAATGCTTGTTTTTGTGTAAATTGTGGTGTAGTGGAGAAACAATTTTTAATAATTTTTTAAATATAATAATAACTCAAAATACAACAATCTATTGTTGCATCATATATGTCAAAGTAAACTCATGAAATACAATTGGGTTTCTTACTTTCTTGTAACCTCTAATTATGAATCAGTTGTTGGTTAGAATGTGTTCTGGTGATCTTCCTATGCAGTATTCAATAATTATATAATTTTATTTTTCTACAGGTTTCTTGCAGAAACCGGTCTAGTCTCTATCGAACATCAAATGCGAGAAATGGGCTTGGAAGTTAAGGATCCTCTAGAGGCAAACAAAAAGAGCGAATAACTATTATCTTGTTTTTTCATGTTCTGCTGATATATGACCAAATTAGAAGAGTACATGGTCAACATAGAACACTAGGCTTAATTTGTTCCATTTCAATTTTTGTACATATTTTACTCTTCTCTATTTGACATTGCTTCTAAATGCCTTGTGCTGTTGCAAGTGGTATATATTCTGTTTTCATATTTTATAATGATTGTATCATTTCATTTGATTTAAGACCCTTATTTTTAAGACTTGTTACTGCTTATACTTATACATTCTTTCTTACACGCATATGTGTGTATGTTAATAAGTATAGCCATCACATAATCTATCTTATTTGCTTACGGTAAGTTTTATGGTGACTCATGTTCAAAGCCTACAAGCTATCTGGATTTACAAGTTTATATGGAAGCAATATTGCCATCAATATAGACCTAGTTGCTTTGTGTGATGTGATGAGAAATGTTATTGTGGGATTTCAAGCTTCAGGGAATCCATATCAGTTGTTTATTATGTGGCAGCATGATATAAGATAATAATTTAAATCCATATATAAAAGAAGAAAGTACATTAATTTCATCAAAGGGCTAAGCCCAGAATTCTTTTTTGATGTTTTTCCCGGGGAGCTTCTTTTGGCGCCCCGTGTTCTTGCACGCCCTGCCTGGATCGGTAAGTCTACAGGTCCGGTGTAGTTTTCCAGAACTGTGTGGAGGTAATAGTCTCTTAAACAAAAACATTGGGAAATAAACCAGAAATAAAATAAAGAAAAACGAAGAACCATTAAATAACAAACATATTAAGGGAGTTATACTTTTGCATGACACTATAGTATGCTCACTATTATTTCAAGCTTAGTTCACTCTTCACTTCACTGTCATTTTCTTCTTTACCTTCGTCTTCCATTAATCTTGTTCATCTAAGTTCACTTTCCATTATCATGGACCCAGCACAACGAAAATCTGTGAGTAAAATGCTGCTTGTTCTTTCATGTTTCTTGCAATGCTTTCTTTTATTTTGTTTCTTATAATGCTTGTAGTTTTTGAAACTTTCTGTATGATTACCTCAAGAAGAGTGGATTGTCAAACACTGCTGAGAGTTTGCGAAATGAAGCTCAAATTACTGGACAATCTCCTTTTGCTCTTTCTTTGTTGATACCCTGGTATGTCTGCATTTGCGCCTTTTGCTCTTTCTTTGTTGATACCCTTTGCATTATATACTTGCACTGTGCTTCTAAATTGCGATTGCGGTTTTTCGTTACGCTTTGAATCTTGATATTCTAATAAATTCGTAAAAATGCAACTGATGTTGCTGCATTTGCAGTAGTGGTGAATAATTAAGCTTGTGTGATTGATTATATTGTGAAGGGGTGAAGGTGATAACTAATGATACATACTAGTATTTGGTTCTTCTACAAATTCTATGTTTTCAGAATTTAATCACTATACGCATGGATTCTTGTACGACTTATGGATGTCATTCTATAACATGTACTATAAGTATATCTCTATGCAAGAGATAACAAGATTCTCCAGACAAAATCAAGTTATATGAATGTTAGTTAATGGTTTTTGGTTTCATAGTGCAACCCAGTCACACATTACTCAATTTTCAGGCCCGAGACATTGGTGCTATAATGAACACTGCCCCTCAAATAATTCGGGAAGGGTATTATCTTCGACACCTTGCACGTAAATTTCTATTCTCTACATCTTGGTTTCATAGTGCATATACTACATATATTTGTTCGTATCTTGTGAATTACATATTACGCCTTCAGTTATGTTTAAATTGATACGACAACTTAGGAAATTAATCGATTTAATGTTTGTTTTAATTTCAATCCCTAGGTTTTCCAAGCCAAGGGGCACTTTTGTCCTGCTATTTTTCGTCAGATGGTAAAAATGTAGCATGTGGCGGGTTTGGGACAAAGGTGAATAGTCAATGCAATAAATTTTCCAATTCGATTTGTTTACTTTGTCGACGTGTCTGCGCAATATATTTATCCTTATATTGTGGTTTATACAGCCTTTGATTTGCTACCCAGAGACTCATCAATCTGTTTATACATCAGACTCACATTTATCTGCCATTTTAGAAGTTAGATTTCAACATACTTCTACGGATAAAACAGTGAAGTTATAGAATGCTACAACTGTGAGTCTCTTTTTCTTCATATCCCCTTCTACTCACTCTTCTGCATTAGTCCTTCCTTTGCAACTTGAGGATAAATTCATTATGTCTCGCTGTTTCATGATATAGCCTGCAAAAGCGTTGTACGAATTTAGTCATAAAGGGATAGTAAGATCATTGGACTTCCACCCAACACAAGGAATTCTTTGCTCGTCCAATACTGATGTAGTTGAAGTGTGGAATCTTGTTCAGCATGTTAGGACGGGCCACTTTATGGTGAGTCTTACACTCATCAGAAGGGAAGATGTTTGTTCCTTGTGTTGGGATGTCACTGGGCATTGCCCAGTGGGCAAACAATCGCCTCTGTCAGTGAAGATGGTGTGCGTGTCTGGTCGCTTTCTATGGGAGGACAGTGCTTATATCACTATTCATCAGAAGGGAAGATGTTTCAGTCCGTTATATTTCATCCTTGATAGTTGATACCGTAACGTCTTAGTTGTTGGTGGTTTTCAGGTAAGCTCTTCCCTATGCTTCCATTATGATCGTAGTGTCTATTTTATATCTCCTTTTATGTAACTGTTACAGAGGTTATATTTAGCCTCAATCATAGTTGAACCATTTAGTTGAACTTCTATATTTATGTATTTTATCCATTCATTCATGTGTAAACTATCTTGAATATATCTTTAGTTAAACTTCTATGTTTATGTATTTTAACATAAAGTTGTTGTCTTTGATTGTTATGTAACAAGTATAAGAGTTATAGTACAGTTTATTGCAGTGTATGGAATTGTTGATTTTTGAGTGCAATGGGAAAGTTCACAGTATTCATTCATCTAGTATATCACTGGATTAGCAGCTTGTACACGAAATGAATTATTTGCATAAACTAGCAATGAATTTCTGCCTGTGGTGAACATATGGAAATGAAGTTCAAGTTGATATCTCTGTCATATGGTATACATACAACTTGTCTTGCCGAAACTAGGTTAGTTTCTATATGTACAACTATCGAATGCGAGAGACAGGCTTGTAACAGAAAGAGGGAATGACTCTTGTGAACTTGTTTTTTCATGATCTTCTGACATATGACCCAATTAGAGTAAATGATCCACATAGAAAACTATCCTTAATTTGTTCTTTTTTCAATTTTTGTAGATATTTTGCTCTCCTCTCTTTGAGGTAGCTTCTGGATGCCTTGTGAAAATTGTGCTGCTGCAAATGGCAGCTTGTTATGATTTTACTCTTCTCAAGTTCCTTTTTCTATTTTACACTGATTTTTTTTATTTCTTTCAAAATAATACTCTTATTTCTAAGACTTGTGGCAGCTTTGCTTATATACATGTTTTTTTCACACATAAAGCATGTATAGTTGTCATAAATTCTATCTTATTGCTTACAATAAGTTTTTATGGTTGCGCTTCGCCCCCTCTAAATTGATCAGATTTCTCCTATGTCCCATCATCTATCGGAAGATATCTTTGAATAGTGCAAATCTTACGGGGAAATATGGGGGATGAAGAGTTCATCATAATCTTTTTAGTGACTTATATCAAAAGCCTACTACATGTATAATCTGGGATTCCCGGTTTATATCGAAGCAATGTGTGCCATCAATATGACCAACGTAATCCTAATTCAAGTTACAAATTTTAGTGTAAAAATCATATTTAGACCTAAAAGCTACAAATCCTAATTCAAGTTAAATCAATTCTAAAGGCTAAATTAATTATACTTGAGAGAAACCAAACATGTTAAAATTAATTTTATACCTCTAGAATTAATTATGCAGGTTACAAACATGGAACTAAATATAGGCTAAATTGAAAAGACTCTCTTACAAAAATTGGTAGACAAGACTGATGTTAGAATAAAAGGTCTAAGCAGTAAGCACAACAAAAATGATCAAGAAAATGAATCTGAACCTAATGTTTTTTTCACTCTGTCATTATATAAGTCATTCTGATCAATGTATGCTAGCGACTAAATTAATACTAAGCGGATGAACTTAGGAACCAAATTGATATTTGATAGTATATTGTTGAAAATATAGGAACTTAATCTAAGGGACCTATTTGGTTTAGTGTGATAGTTGATAACAAAAGCAAAGTTATTGTTAGAAATCACGGGATCGAAAAGATGAAGATCATATTCATAAGAGAAGTAAGCTTGAGAGCTTGATATGAAGGAAAACTTCAAAGTATTCATACTGAATTATTGAAAAAAGATAGATGCAAAGTGTACAAAGTAGTCCTATTTATAGGGTCTAAATGCTCCAACTAATGAATAACAAACTATAACTACTTTCTAACTAATTAACTAACATCAACCAACTAATTAACTATCACTATTCTTACCAGTTATATGCAAGAGTTATATATTCTTTTGCATGACAGCATAACCAACTTAGTTCACTGTTATATATCTTTCCTTTCTTCTGATTCAATATTCTCTTCATTTTACAAGAATACACATAACCTATTTCTTGAGTCTTCTTGACCTCTCATTCCTTCACCATCAATCAATCTTCATCTGGACGCAGTTTCCTTCTTCATACATCATGAACCTAATACAGTCACATGAAGAACTGTAAGTACAATGCTTGCTATTCTTTCTTTTATTTTGTTTGTTAAACTCTCTCTTATCCATATTTATCTTCTGTTCTTTGTAGTTTTGTAAATTTATTGTATGATTATCTGAACAAGAAAGGATTGTCAAGAACTGCTGAGACATTCCGAAAAGAAACTCAACTTACTGGACAAATTCGTGCTGGTATGTATATATAAAAGCAGCTGATATTGCTGCAATCGCGGTTTAGAACTTGCAGGAATATTCATGTGCCTTATAAGCTTTGAATGGGATCATGCATATTCTTTTCTTTATCTTTTTATTATATTTTGTTTCTTTCTTTCGTCTTTCTTTTTATTAATTTCTGTGACTGGTTATCTTTCGTTTTTATGTAACCGTGTTTTCAGATTTTGATCAACATGAACATCCACATGGATTCTTGTACGGCGTTTGGACTACATTCTGTGACAAGTATAACTCTAGGCAACTGACACCAGGAACCTTGGTCAGCCAGAGTCAGGTTATATAATATGATGGCTAAAATAACTGTTCAATGGTAATTAATGGTTATTGGTTTCATACTGTAACTCACTCATACATTTACTCAATTTTCAGGCCCCAAATATTGGTGCTATAATGGACACTACCTCTCAAATACTTCGAGAAGGATATTCTATTCAACATCTTTCAAGTAAATTTCTATTCTTTACATCTTGGCTTCATGTAGTGTAGCTTTACCATAAAAATCCTTGACGAAGTAGAAAATTTAATTGATTAAATGTTAATTTTAATTTCTAACACAAGGTTTTCCAAGAGGGTGTCCAGAGAGCGGTCTTTCTTCCTGCGATTTTTCATCAGATGGAAAGATTGTAGCAAGTGGTGGACTTGGTGGGGGGAAGGTGAATAATCGACGCTTTAAATTTTCCAATTCAATTTGTTTGCCGACACTTCCTTTACATGTCTGCGCATTGTATTTACGCTTATATGTTTGTTTATACAGCCTTTCCTTTGCAAAGCTGGTGCTTCTGTAACTACATCCGAATCACATTCATTTTCCATCTTCGAAGTTAGATTTCAACCAGGATCAACTATATTTGCAACATCTTCTTATCATACAGTAAAATTATGGGATACAGATGGAGTGAGTCTCTTTCTTTTCAACTCCCTCTTCGGCATTAGTCCTTCCTTTGTAACTTGAGGAATAAGTCATTATGTTTTGATGTTTCATAATGCATTTGTATAGCTTGTGAGATCAGTGTTCGATTTTGATGGACATAAAGGGATAATAAGATCATTGGATTTCCACCCATCAAAAGGAATTCTTTGCTCGTCTGATACCCAAAATAAAATTATAGTATGGGATCTCAATCGACGTAGCATGGTTAATGCGTTTGAGGTGAGTCTTACACTCATCTTTTAGTATTCTCACAGGTCACAAAATGAATACAATGACTTATATAAAAATGAATTTCAGGAAAACGGAAGCAAAGTGAGATTTCAGCCTAGTTCTGGGGAGCATTTGGCAGTTGCTAACAAAAATGTTCTCAACATACTTCATTTCGAGAATTTTACTGTTGTGAAACGTTTTCAGGTGAGATTTACATAAATTGATAAAAATGTGAATTTTACTATTGTGAGACGTTTTCATGATATAGTATTATTACTATAATGAGTCTGAATCACTTTCTTTATTAGGGACACGTCAAAGATATTTGTTCCATATGTTGGGATGTCACTGGAAATTGGATTGCCTCTGCCAGTGAAGATGATGTACGTGTCTGGTCGCTTGAGTTGGACGGACCATGCATATATGAGTGTCCATCAAATGGGAAGAAGTTGAAGTCCATCATATTCCATCCTCGATACCATAACGTCTTAGTTATTGGTAGTTCACAGGTAAATTATTCCCTTTACGTCCATTTTTATTGTGGCGCTGTTGTCTGTTCTCTATATCTCATTGATATTTTATTGCAGGGCATGGACTTGTTACTATTAGTTATTGATGTTCGGGGAATACGTATAAAACATGTCTCTGATTTACCAACTACTGGACTAGCAGCTTGTGTGCAAAAGCAATACATTGCATCAACTACAACTACAGATAGCAATGATTCTGTGGTCAACATATGGAAATGAAGCTCTAATTAAAGATACTATTGAGACAAAGCAGAAAGAGTGAATTTGGGTCCTAAACTATAAAATGAAAATGTAATAAAAATATTTGGGCCTATATATATTATATTTTGATTGTTCGAAATCAAAATATTTACAAAATCGGCTTGTAAGGCGAGGATTGCCTCTACTTTATAAACACATGTTTAGGCCATCTCACAACCAATGTGAGACTTCTTAACAATTGTGATAACTCACATAGAGATATTAGATTCCTCCATTTGCTTATCCTTTAAATTTAAATGCCCAAATTAAAAAACTTAGAGCATCTAATTTTTCATAACAATGTCTTTTATAGTCTCTAAACTGTCAGGTATGATGAATGGACACCTAAATGTGTTAATCTTTTGTTGTGAAACAAAAATTGTGTTTTCCACAATCAGAAAATATAATATAAAAGACAACAATATCATACTTTAAAAGGCTAAGTTCATGTTTGGTTTAATTTTGAAAAAAAAATGTTTTTGAATGAATTGGTTTTATAAAATTGATCATAATTAATAGTGAGTTGAATATAAAGTGGTTTATGTTTAGACCTAAAAGCTACAAATTCTAATTCAAGTTAGAATCAATTCTGGAGGCAAAAATAATTATACTTGAGGGTACCTCTTGAATCAATTATGGAGGTTCCAAACGTGGAACTAAACATAGGCTAAATTGATAAAAGGTTAAGCAGTGAGCACACAAAAAATGATCAAGAAAAGGAATCCGAACCTAAAGTTTTTTCACTCTGTCATTATATAAGCCCTTCTCAATGTATGCTAGCAATTAAATTAATACTAAGCTGATGCACTTAGGAACCAAATTGACAGTAAATCGTTAAAATATAGGAACTTAATTGATACTAAGTGGTTAAATATAAGTCCTTCTCAATGTATGCTAGCCACTATATTAATACTATGTTATGAACCTAATTGATACTAAGTTGTTAAAATATATCAACAAATGAATAACCAACTATAACTACTTTCTAACTAATTAACTAACATCAACCAACTAACCAACTAACTAACATTTATATCTTTCCTTTCTTTTGATTCAATATTCTCTTCATTTCACAAGAATACACATTTCTTGAATCTTCTTGACCTCTCATTCCTTTAACCATCAATCAATCTTGATTTGGAAGAAGTTTCCTTCTTCATACATCATGAACCTAATACAGTCACCTGAAGAACAGTGAGTACAATGCTTGCTATTCTTTCTTTTATTTTGTTTGTTAAACTCTCTCTTATCCATATTTATCTTCTGTTCTTCGTAGTTTTAGAAATTTAGTGTATGATTACCTGAAAAAGAAAGGATTGTCAGAAAGTGCTGAGACTTTGCTAAATGAATCTCAACTTACTGGACAAATTCGTGCTGGTATGTACATATTATATACTGCTGCAAATCTTTATATTGCGACAAAATGAGGACAAATGCAGCTGATATTGCTGCAATCGCGATTTAGAACTTGCAGGAATATTCATGTGCCACATAATATGGATAATTAAGCTGATAATGCTACATATTCTTTTCTTTATCTTTTCTTTCTTTCTTTCTTTCCCTTTTTATTAATTTCCGTGACTGGTTATTTTTCGTTTTTATGTAACTGTGTTTTCAGATTTTTCTCAACATCAACATCCACATGGATTCTTGTATGGCCTTTGGACTACATTCTGTGACAAGTTTAACTCTAAGCAACAGATACCAGGATACTATGTCAGCCAGAGTCAGGTTATATAATAAGATGGCTAAAATAACTGTTCAATGGTAATTAATGGTTCTTGGTTTCATACTGTAACTAAGTCATACATTTACTCTATTTTCAGGCCCCAAATATTGGTTCTATAATGGAAACTACCACTCAAATGCTTCGAGAAGAATATTCTACTCAACTTATTTCAAGTAAATTTCTATTCTCTACATCTTGGCTTCATGTAGTGTAGCTTCAAGTATTAGGACTGGTAACTTCAGTTATGTAATTGAGATGACAAAGTAGGCAATTTAATTGATTAAATGTTAATTTTAATTTGTAACACAAGGTTTTCCAAGCGGTCTGTGGAGGGCTCTTTCTTCCTGCGATTTTTCATCAGATGGAAAGATTGTAGCAAGTGGTGGATATGGTGGGGGGAATAAGGTGAATAATCGACACGATAAATTTTCCAATTCAATTTGTTTACTGACACTTCCTCTACATGTCTGCGCATTGTATTTACGCTTATATGTTTGTTTATACAGCCTTTCCTTTGCAACTTGGAAGATGGTGCTTCTGTAACTGCATCAGAATCACATTCAAAGTCCATTTTTGAAGTTAGATTTCAACCAGGATCAACTAAATTTGCAACATCTGCTGATTCTAAAACAGTAAAATTATGGAATGCAGACAGTGTGAGTCTCTTTAATTTCATATACCCTTGTACTCCTTCTTCGGCATTAGTCCTTCCTTTGTAACTTGAGGATTAATTCATTATGTTTTGATGTTTCATAATGCATTTGTATAGCTTGAGGGATCGGTGCTCGATGTTGGACATAAAGGGACAGTAACATCATTGGACTTCCACCCATCAGGAGGAATTCTTTGCTCATGTGATACGGATGATGTATTTAAAGTATGGGATCTCAATGAACATACCATGGTTAAGGAGTTTAAGGTGAGCCTTACACTCATCTTTTAGTATATTCACAGGTCACATGAATACAATGACTTATATAAAAATGAATTTCAGGAAGGTGGAAGCAAAGTGAGATTTCAGCCTGGTTCTGGGAAGCATTTGGCAGTTGCTAATAAAAAAGTTCTCAACATAATTGATTTCAGAAATTATACTGTTGTGAAATGTCTTCAGGTGAGCTTCACATATCATATATAAATTGATAAAAATGTGAGTTGTGTATCATCATGAGTGTGTCTGAATCACTTTCTATATTAGGGACACGTCAAAGATATTTGTTCCATATGTTGGGATGTCACTGGAAATTGGATTGCCTCTGCCAGTGAAGATTACATACGCGTTTGGTCGCTTGAGACGGACAAATGCGAATATGAGTATCCATCAAATGGGAAGAAATTAAATTCCATCATATTCCATCCTCGATACCATAATGTCTTAGTTATTGGTAGTTTACAGGTAAATTATTCCCTCTACTTCCATGTTGTACGGAAGTTATTTTGTTTAAATAGAAAGGAAACAATCTGTGTGCAATTTTATTGCAGGGCATGGATTTGTTACTTATTGAAGTTGGGGGATTACGCATAAAAAATGTCACTCATTTACCAACCACTGGACTAGCAGCTTGTGTGCAAAATGAATATATTGCATCAACTACAAGTACAACTAGAACTAGGGATGGTTCTGTGGTCAACATATGGAAATGAAGTTCTAGTTAATGTCTCTTTTCTTTGGTGTAAATTCCTACCTTGCTTCAGTTTTAGGATTTGTTAGATAATCGTTGTGTATATGTACAACATGTCTTGCTGAAATCGGTTTAGTCTATTGAACATCAAATGCGAGAGATGGGCTTGGATCCTATGGAAGGAGCGAATAGCTTTTATCTTATCTTGTTTTTTCATGACCTGCTGATATCTTGTTTTACTCCCCTATTTGATATGGCTTATGGATGCAAGTAGTATAGATTTTCTTTTTCTCTCTTTTACAACAAATTTATTTTGTTGGAAATTATAAGACTCGTTGATAACACTTGTCGCCTCTTCAATGTTTTTTCTCACGCAGATGCTAGGCTTGTTATACTTATGCATGCAAGGGGTGGGAGAAAGCCTACCTTATTGCTTACGATAAATGTACAAAATATGGATTTGTCATATGAATTACTCCCACCATCTCAAAATAGATGACCTAAATGGAATAAAAATTTGTCGCAAAATACTTGATCTACTCTCAACTTTCATTCTTTCAATACAATAGTACTTTTTAAGATCAATTAAGTAAAATTCACATTCTCTCTCTTTAATAATTACACTTTTTTTAAACTGTGTGAAATGACCAAACATGTCATCTAATATGACACGAAGTCAGTATATTCCAGCAAGACGTGCTATCAATTGTGTGACTGCGGGATTTCGGAGTAGGAAAGTCACATCAACATTTGAAGAGTGTAATAGTCCATAAATTATTCTCAATTCATCAATTTAGTCCTTAAACTTTCACCCTCTCTCTTGTTTTGAAAGTTTTTGGGGAACTAATTTGATTGATTGGTTATTTAGATAAGAAAATGATAGTTTAGGATCAAATTGAAGGTTTGTTCTCAATGTAATTAAGATCGGCGCGTTGAATATGAGACATCGGTTTAAAACTCGAAAAGTTGACTGAGGCCTAAGGTTGCATTGTATTTGTTTTCTATGTTAGAATAATTGGGCTAAGCATTGATGTCTCTATTATAGGTTTCAGCTTTGTTCACTCACTGTCATTTGCTTCTTCTGATTGAATATTCTCTTAATTGTTTGATATAATTCATAGTTGTCTGTTTAACTTGCAACACAAGTAATAGTTTGTTAAAATGTTTTTAGAGTTTGTTATGTGTAACTAACTCAGTTAGAAGTGTTAGTTAGTGGTTGAGAATAATTAGGGAAGGTTAGTTAATATGACAGTTGTTGCTTGGTGTGTAAGTAGCAACTATAAAAGCATTGTACCTTGATCAAAGTGTAACTAGTGTGTGTGAATAAACCTCTCTTCAATAAAATTCTCAGATTCATAATGGCTAATCTATGACAACTATAAGTCTAGGCAACAGACGCCGGGATCCTCCAGTCAGAGTCAGGTTATAATGGCTAAAATTAATGTATACTGTGTTAATTCATGGTTCTTGGTTTCATAGTGCAAACCGGTCATACATTACTCATTTTTCAGGCCGCAACCATTGTTCCTATGGTGGACCTTGGCCTTCAAATGATTCAGGATAGATATTCTATTCAACACCACTCAAGTAAATTTATATTCTCTACATCTTGGCTTCAAAATTCATATACTCCATACAAGTTTTTTTTGGTCAAAATATGTTTCAAATTACCCATTTTTGTTGCATGTAGTGCATCTTGTTAGTATCTTAAGAATTACATATTACGATTGGTAACGAAATTGAGTTAACAAAGTAGGAAATTTAATTTCTAATACAAGGTTTTCCAAGCCGCCATCCGTGTCAGCCGCTTTATACCTGGGATTTTTCATCAGATGGACTGATTGTAGCATGTGGTGGGCTTGGCGGGAAGGTGAATAATCAATGGGATCAATTTTCCAAATGATTCAATTTATTTACTGTCACTTCCTGCACATAGTATTTACCATCTTCGAAGTTAGATTTCAACCAGGATCAACTATATTTGCAACTTCTTCTGATAATAAAACAGTAAAATTATTTAGTCAAAAAAAAAAAAACGGTAAAATTATGGGATGCAAAAACAGTGAGCCTTTATTTTCATATCCCCTTGTACTCCCTCTTCGGCATCAGTCCTTCCTTTGTAACTCGAGGATTAATTCATTATGTTTTGATGTTTCATGATACACTTGTGTAGCTTGAAAGATCGGTGTTCAATTTTGTTGGACATAATGCGACAGTAAGCTCATTGGATTTCCACCCATTAGGAGGAATTCTTTGCTCGTCCGATACAGATGATGCAATTAAAGTATGGAATCTCAATCATCGTGTCATAATGGCCGACTATAAGGTAAGTTTTACAGTACTCATCTTTTAGTATTCACAGGTCACATGAATACAATGACTTATATAAAAATGAATTTCAGGTAGGTGGAAGCCAAGTGAGATTTCACTTGGGAAACTTTTAGCAGTTGCTAATAAAAATGTTATCAACATAATTGATTTCAGGAATTAGCCTGGACAATGGTTACATCAGTATTCATCAAAAGAGAAGAGGTTTAAGTCCATCATATTCCATCCTCGATACCGTAACGTCTTAGTTATTGGTAGTTTACAGGTAAATTATTCCCTCTATTTCCATTATGACTGTGGTGTGGCCGTGTAAGTAACTGTTAGTTACAGAAGTTATTGCAGAAATAGTAAGTAAATAATCTATGTGCAATTTATTGCAGTGCATGGAATTGTTGATTTTTGAAGTTGGAAAAGTACTTAATAAACGTATCTCTGATTTACCAACTACTGGACTAGCAGCTTGTATGCAAAATGGATTCATTGCATCAACTACAACTAGCAATGATTCTGTGCTGAACATATGGAAATGAAGCTCTAGTTAAAGATCTTATTGAGACAAACAGATAGACTGAATGACTTTTTATCTAGGATTGTATTCATGTTTATAATATTATAAGAACATCTCCGATAAAAATTTATAATTTTTTAAGATAAGATGAATTATTTATAATTTTTTATATGCAAAAAACTTAAAAAATCATATTTAATTCATCTCTTGTTAAAACAATTTAAACTTTTACAAGAAAGATTCATATAATGTTCTAAACATGACCGCAGAAAAAATTTAAAATTTCGAATGATACGCACGAGTTGAATGAAAAGTAGGGACTAAAAGCACCGACGGACAAAACTTCAGGGACTAAAGTGTGAAAAAATCTTCATGAACTAAAAACAAAATTTGACGGAACTATAGGGACCAAAAACATATTTAACTTTTTTTTATAGTAATTTAAACTATAAAATTAAGGAAATATGATAAAAGAGTCTTGAAACTTGTGCATTTTCCATTTTAAAAATATAAAAAAATTCAATACAAAATTTATCCCAAAGACTTAGTTAGCATGACTCTGAAATGAAAATGTAATATATTATTCTCAATCTATCCAGTCTCTTAAGTCTAAACTATCAATGAAAGCGATTAAGGGACTTGTTTAAGTGATTTTGAATATATAATTCATAAATAAATTATTTAACTAACCGCGCGAATGCCACACAGAGTGCTTAATTAAAAGGGGGGAAAGCGGTTACCCGCCATTCATCTGCTTAATGTAGGAAAGTGATGGACGGTGAGAGTCACCGGTCGGCGGTAATCCGCCATCAACGGCGGAGGTATCATTCGTGCTTCTGCTCGCAGTGGATGCAAATAAGACAACCATAACGAAAAGCTACCGGCCGACGGGGGAAGCCGCGGACGCTGCATGCTGACGGCGAGAGGAATTAGTCAATTGTGAGTCTGTTCGCAGAAAAGAGCCGTGACAAGGTTTTAGAGTTTTTAGCCGGTTCATGATTGGACCGGAAAGAGTTCCGGTTCATGGTTCAACCGTTTTACACTGCATGCTAAGTTAGTTAGTTAGTTGCTCACTATTAATACTTCTTCTCTAGCTTAGTTCACTATCTTTCATTTCATTCATTCATTCTCTTTCATAAACAAAACATAAAAACCAATTTCTTTACACTCTTTCATCATCATCATCATCCATTAATCTTGTTCATCTAACTGCAATTTCCTTTGCCATGGATCCCAAAAAACCTAATAGACAACTGTTAGTACAATGCTGCTTCTTCTTTCGATGCTTTCTTATATTTTTAGTTTCTTAATATGCTTATTTATTCTGTAGTTTTGAAATCTTTGTACATGATTATCTCGAGAAGAATGGATTCTCAGAAACTGCTGAGAGTTTCCGAAAGGAAGCTTGGATTAATAGAGTAATTCCCCCTGGTATGTATATATTTCCGAAATGTAGTTTTTTCTTTAATCATTTTACCGATAATCGTTTCTTTGTTGATGATATCCCTCGCATATACTTGCACGAATCTTTACATTGCATTCGATAATTTTGAATTAGAGCTACTAATATGGATAATTAAGCTTGTGTGTGGGAGATTTGATGATTATGCAGTAATGGTGATAACAACAGATACATATTCGGATATTCTACATACTCGTATTCTTTTCTTTCTTTGATTCATTTCTGTGAATGGTTTTTTATTTAACTGTGTTTGCAGAATTTGATCAACGCCCACGTGGAATCTTGTACGATGTTTGGAGCTTTAGAGGATCCTCCAGTCAGAGTCAGGTTATGATGGCTAAATAAATGTTCAATGTTAATTAATGGTTTTTGTTTTCATACTGTAACTCATTTACTCAATTTTCAGGCCCCAAATGTTGCTGCTGTAATGGACACTATCCCTCAAATAATTCGGGAAGGGTATTCTATTCAACACCTTTCACGTAAATTTCTATTCTCTACATCTTGGCTTCAAAATTCTGTTAACTCATATGCTCCATATACTTTTTTTGGTCAAATATACTTCAGTTGCATGTAGTGTATCTTTTAGAAACATAAATACATAATAGACTTTGTTCCAGTCTTCCAGATATCCGTCATATGTGTCAGCATTCCTAGATTTGCAGTACATCCCATAGGCATTAAGTGTGATAGTTCGTGAACTAGATATTGCGACTGTTAAATTCAGTTATAAAATTCAGATGACAATTAAGGAAAATTAATTGATCAAGTGTTTCTTTTAATTTCCAACACAAGGTTTTCAAAGCGATCAGGTGCTTTTGTCTTGTGATTTTTCATCAGATGGAAAGATTGTAGCAAGTGGCGGGCTTGGGATGAAGGTGAATAGTCAATGCGACAAATTTACCAATTCCATCTGTTTACTTTCACTTCCTCTACATGACTGTGTAATCTATTTATCCTCTCATATTGCGGTTTATGTAGCCTTTCATTTGCTACATCGAAACTCGTGAGTCTGTTACTATGCCAGAGGCACATTCATTTTCCATCTCAGATGTTAGATTTAAACCAGGATCAACTATATTTGCAACATCTTCTGGTGATGGAACAATAAAAGTTTGGGATGCACAAAGAGTGAGTCTCTTTATATTCTTATCCCCTTCTACTCACTCTTCTGCATTAGTCCTTCCTTTGTAACTTGTGGATTGATTCATTGTGTTTTTATTTTTTATGTTTCATGATATATATAGCCTGCAAGATTGATGTTCAGTTTTGTTGGACATAATGGGTCAGTAAGATCACTGGACTTCCACCCATTAGATGAAGTTCTTTGCTCTTCCGGTAAGGATAATGAAATTAAAGTATGGGATCTCAATCAGAAAGTCTTGATTAGAACCTTAAAGGTGAGTCTTACACTCATCTTTTAGTATTCAAAACTGAATAACTACTCACCAGGTCACATGAATACAATGACTTGTATAAAAATTAATTTCAGGAAGGTGGAAGCAAAGTGAGATTTCAGCCTGCATCTGGGAGGCTTTTGGCAGTTGCTAAACAAAATGTTATCACTATACTTGATTTTGCGTCTATGGGTGTTGAGTACCGTCTTCAGGTGAGGTTCACACATGACATATAAGTATTACTATTTACTACAAGTCTACAACATGAGTCTGAATCTCATTCTCTATTAGGGACACACCAAAGATATTTGTTCCTTATGTTGGAATGTCACTGGGCAAACGATTGCCTCCGTCTGTGAAGATGTTGTACGTGTCTGGTCGCTTTCTTTGGACGGACAATGCACATATGAGTATCCATCAAAAGGGAATAACCTTATGTCCATTGTATTTCATCCTCGACACCGTAACGTCTTAGTTGTTGGTGGTTATAAGGTAAACTCTTACCTCTGCTTCATATTTGAAATAACTTTTAGAGGTTACACTTAGACTCATTCATATTTGAAATAATAAAAATAATATGGAAAGGTTTTGGTACCCCAAGAACATGTTTAATATCATCTGTTGAAAAACTGGATTAACTGCCTATATGGATTCAAAAACTTTCAAGTTTCAACTAACATGAAGAATTATTTTTACAAAATCAAATGCAAATAAAAACAACTAGAAACTTTACGAGTGGATTTCATGAAATTCTTCTATTCAGATACAAACAAGTAGCAACTTCAGATCCTACGAAAAAAAAGTTAAATTCTGGCATAACATCAAACCATGACATTCATATCTTTATACAAAGATTCGTACAATCTATAACAATAGAATCTACACTAGTATTATGTGCAAGATGATTGAGGAGGATAGGGGTAATACACAGATCCGTTATCCGTAGCTATTGATTACTACTTATCTGGCGCGGAAAATCTTACGACTACCAGTAGAATGTGCTCTTATGATTGTTCCAACTGTTACTCTGAAAATATAAAAACTTTGATGTTTATGTATTTGAACTTTTAAGTTATTATCTTTGATTGTTATGTAACAAATACAAAGTTATTGCATAAGTGGCAAGTAAATAATCTGTATACAATTTTTATTGCAGTGCATGGAATTGTTGATTCTTGAGAATGGGCAAATACGTTGTATTAGTGCCTTTAGCTTGTACGGAAAATCATTCACTGGACTTGCAGCTTGTAAAGCAAATGAATCCATTGCAATTACTCATAAAACTGATGTGAGGATATGGAAATGAAATTCTAGTAAATATCAGTTGTTCTTTGATGTAAATCCTCCCTTGCTTCACTTTTGAGGATTTGTTAGATAATCTTTGTGTATACATACATTGTCTTTCAAAACTTGTTTAGTCTGTATGGGTTTGGAATTGGAACTTAAGGATTTGTTAGATACTCTTCACTATTTGATATGGCTTCTGAGTGCCTTGTGCTGCTGCAAGTGGTATATATTTTCTATTGATAATGATTTTATTTTTTGGTTTAAGACACATGTGCGTGCCCTTTTCCAGGCGATAATCATGCTCTTAGTGTTGTCACGAGTTTCTATGTTTGAAGTGAGAAATCAACTAAAACTAATCATGTACTTTAATGTCATTATAGCTTCTATATTTCAAGTAGCGATAATCATGCTCTTAGTGTCGTCACAAGTTTCTATATTTCAAGTAGTGGTTGAACTTATAGCTTTTTACATTTTATCCCATTTTTACCCTTATTATTTTCATTTTTATTTTGTTTTTAAAATATAATAACTACCTACTAATCATGTAATTTAATGTCATTTTGTACTTACAAATCGTGGCTATAAGTTTAAAGTTTTCAACCATTTTTGGAGACAAAAACAATTCAAATTACATCACCTAAACATATCAAAATCAATTTTACATATTTAGAATCACTTTTGCCTATCCAACCAAACACACACTAAAAAGTTAAACATTTTAACTTGTGAAGCTTTCATGAGACAAAGAAGACACAAAATCTAATACCTTTGCCGTTTCTGTCAACATGATGCATATCTTACCTTTTGAAATTTCTCAACTTTGACAGAATTACTGTTTCCAATTTCACATGGTTGATGAAATTCAAAGGAGTTACTTTTTCCCTTTTGACTTGCTCTACAATCTTTATGATTTGGAGGTTTATTTTCTTGACCATTAAAGACCCTTTTAGCTTAAACTCTTGTGAAAGGGTAATTTATCTCTAAGGCACTCTTATCAAAGATGTGTACATGAAGATAGCCATCAGCTAAAGAATAATATTCTGTAAATTCTTTCCAACCCTTTTGAAACCATAACTTACCATTACTTTTTATGAAATTTAATTTCCAATTTACACAATTTGGAGTCTTTAGAAATATAGTTTTTGGTAAACATTCTCCATATTTTGCCACAAACTTTCATGGCATCATCTGTCAATTAATTAAACCAGATTAATATGCATGATAGAGCTCATAAAATTATGCTGCACTACTTTAGGCAACATCACTATTTGAAAAGAAAAAAAACCAAAGTGCCATGGTTTCAAAAGTATATGCCAAATTGTCACACTTTCAATTTCCTTATATACTACCTCCAAACCATGTGGTGGCATGCTATTAGATTTTATTTTATTTTATTTAGCCACGAGTGGCGGAATCCTAATGGATTTTTTTCTTTTCGTTTTTTTTGTTTTAAAAAGCGTTTAAACCCTTATACCGTAACTCTAAACCCTCTGACTCTAACCCGTAATAAACCCTAACCCTATGCACTGCTTCTTCATTAATCATTTTCATATATTTTTTGTATAAGGTTGATTACAATTTAACCTAGGGTTAAGGGTTAGGGTTTAAGGTTACAATTATAGTTAGAGGGTTCAGAATTAGGGTTAAAAGGTTTAGGTAGGGTTAGGGTTAGAGGGTTTAAGTTAGGGTTATGGAGTGTCAGGTTTAGGATTAGTGTTAGAGGGTTTATGGTTACAGTCTAGGTTAGGGTCATGGTTAGAAGGTCCAAGTTAGGTTAGGGTTAGAGGGTTTAGTTTTAAGATTAGGGTTTGAGTTTGGGTTATGGTTATAGTTAAAGTTAGGGTTAGGGTTAGAGCGTTTAGAGTTAGGGTTAGAGTTTGAGGGTTTAGGATTCAAGTGAGGGTTATGGTTAGGGTTAGAGGGTCCAAGTTAGGTTAGGGTTTAGGGTTAGAGGTAGGGTTATAGGGTTTAGAAGGTTAGGGTTTAGTGTTAGGGTTAGGGTTAGAGGGTCCAAGTTAGGGTTAGGGTTAGAGGGGTAGGATTTAAGTTAGGGTAAGGGTTTGGGTTTACCGTCTAAGATAGGGTTAAGAGGGTCTTGGTTAGGGTTAGAGTTAGAAGTAGGGTTAGGGTTAGAGGGTTTAGTGTTAGTTGGTTTTGGGTTAGGGTATAGATTAGGATTGTGTTTAGTGGGTCTAAGTTGGGTTAGGGAGTTTAGTGTTAATATTTGGATTTGAGTTTGGGTTAGTATCAGAGGATTTAGGGTTAAGGTTTGTATATTTGTTTTAGGGTTAGAGGATTCAGTGTTACTATTTTTTAAAACGAAAAAAAAAGATAGGAATTCATAGGATCGCCACCAAATCGTTTTGCCCCAATTGGAGTATAATATAGTATAGTTATAGATAATTATGGACAATTGTGGGGACCTCGGCCCCTACTTGCCCCCATATCTTAAGAGTGTAATTTTTAACTAATAAACTAGTTGAAAAAAAATAATAATCGGATTATCAAATAGTATCACCTTAATTTGTTTATTTGTATTCCCAAATGGAGAGTGCATTTTACCCAAAAATCTAATAATAACCGTTATTTTCACAGAGAGCGCTAAAGGAAAAATTGGGAAAAGCGGTTACCCATCTACTTAATGAGAGAGTGTCACCGGACGACAGTAAACCGCCATCATCGGCGGAGGTCTCATTTGCGGGTCTGTTCGCTGCGGTGGCAAAAAATATCACCGCGTTGCCGTCATTGTGTGCAGAGGAACCGCGCATGCTACAAACTGGCCAATGCGTGTTTTTTTTTTTTTGACACAGAAACAACAATATTCATTCATTCAAATCCATAGGAATACATCAATCGAAATCATTACATACTCAATTTCGCTAAAAACTAATAAGGATGAATCTGCAAACAAGTGCACAACATCCGAGTTAATAACATAAAACGGCCTAATGTCTATGACAAAGCCTACGATTGATATGGCAAACTTCAAATGTCCGGAGTAATCATGTATCCGGATCTGCAGCGTTGATGATGCTAAAGTCATTGAATCTGCACTGAATTTGGATCGAAACAAACCTGCAAATATGAACAAAAGAACAAACATCGTACCAAGACGGGACAAACATCGTACCAGACGGGAAATCAAAACAAATACTCCGCACTAAGACGGAATTAAAACAACACTAGATGAAAAAACACAAGAAAGAAAGCTCAAATAAACCCTAAAAAATATGTGGATATCACTTATTTAAATAAAAGGAAAAGAAAACAATCAAGAGGGGTGATTTCAGATCAAAATTGATCCTAAATCACCCCTCTCTAATCGATAAACTAAGAGAAGCAAAGAAAAAAAAATTGCCGGCGGCTGAAAGGGCCAATGCGTGTTTTGTTGATTTTTCCCCGGTTTGGCAAATGGACCGCACATATATCCGGTTCATGGGTCAACTGTTTTATTTATCAAACCAGTCCGGTTCACATAAACCCATAATATCACACACTAGTCGATCACAAAGAAAAAATCAAAACATTTTCACCTTTTGCATGCTCACGATTCATTCTACATTACTTCACACTTTCATCATCCATTAATCTTGTTCAATTTCCATTATCATGGAACCAAAACATCCCAATGAAGATCTGTGAGTAGTAATGCTGCTTCTTCTTTCATGTTTCTTCCAATGCTTTCTTTTATTTTTGTTTCTTAAACTGCTTCTTAATCTTATTCATATTTATTGTGTGTAGTTTTCGAATCTTTCTTTATGATTACCTCAAGAAGAAAGGATTTTCAAACACTGCTGAGAAATTCAGAAATGAAGCTAAAATTACTCAACAAACTCCTCCTGGTATGTATGCTTTTCAGAAATCAATCGTTTCTTGAAACTCAAGAAACGTTGATGCAGAGACCTCTAAAATCTTTATGTTTAGAAATAGCACTACTATTCGTGTGTCTTTTTTTCGGGGTTTTCGGGTTGATGCCCCTTGCATTATAATATGGATAATTAAGCTTGTGAGTGATTGTGAAGGGTTCATATGCTTCTGCATATTCTTTTCATTATCTTATTATTAAATTTTCTTTCTTTATCCATTTCTGTGACTGATTGTTTTTCATATTTTATTTAACCGTGATATCAGAATTCGATCATGAACCGGATGGATTCTTGCACGACTTCTGGATTTTATTCCATGACAAGTATACATCAGTCGATTCTCAGGACCCAAATGTTGGTGCTGTAATGAACAAAATCCCTCAAATAATTCAGGATACATATTCTTTTAAACACCTTTCAAGTAAATATCTATTCTCTACATCTTTCGCATCACAATTCTGTCATTTCATATAGGATCTCGTGAATTACATATTGCAACTGGTAACTTAGTTGATTCAATGTTTGTTTTAATATGTAACACAAGGTTTTCAAAGCGGTCAGACACTTTTGTCCTGCGATTTTTCATCAGATGGAAACATTGTAGCAAGCGGAGGACTTGGGAATAAGGTGAATAGTCAATGCGATAAATTTTCCAACTTGATTTGTTTACTGTCACTACCTTTTCGTGTCTGCGCACATTGTATTTATCTTTATGTTTTGGTTTATATAGCCTTTCATTTGCTACATGGAATCTGGTCATTCTGTTACTACATCAGAGTCACATCAATCTACCATCTTAGAAGTTAGATTTCAACCAGGATCAAATAAATTTGCAACATGTTCTACTGATAAAACAGTAAAATTATGGGATGCAAACACTGTGAGTCTCTTTCTCTTCATATCCCCCCTTCTGCATTAGTCCTTCCTTTGTAACTTGAGGATTAATTCATTATGTTTTGATGAATTATGTATAGCCCGAGAAAGCGTTGTTCAATTTTGTTGGAAATAATATGGTAATATCATTGGACTTCAACCCATCAGAAGGAATTCTTTGCTTGTCCGATACCCGTGATGAACTTAAAGTATGGGATCTCAATCAGCAAGTCATGATTAGCAACTTAAAGGTGAGTCTTACACTAGTATTTTAGTAATCAAAACTGAATAACTACTCACATTTCATATGAGTACAATCAATGACTTGTATACAAATGAATTTTAGGCGGGTGGAAGCCTAGTGAGATTTCAGCCTGGATCTGGGAAGTTTTTGGCAGTTGCTAAGCAAAATGTTATCACCATAATTGATTGGCAGTCTTCGCGTGTTTTTAACAATCTTCAGGTGAGTTTTACATATCATATATAAGTTGTGTATCTGCACCATGAGTCTGAATCTCATTCCCTATTTTAGGGACACGTCAAAGACATTAATTCCATATGTTGGGATGCCACTGGAAAAATGATTGCCTCTACAAGTGAAGATGATGTACGTGTCTGGTCGGTTTTTAATGGTGGACAATGCATACATGAGTATCCGTCAGACGGGAAGAGATTTCAGTCCGTCATATTCCACCCTCGAGACCATAGTGTCTTAGTTATTGGTGGTTATCAGGTAAATCTTCCCTCCGCTTCCATTATTATCGTTGTATCCCTTATATATCTCCATTTAAGTAACTGTTACAGAGGTTACACTTAGACTCGGTCATAGCCGAAGTCCTGTTTTCATATATCGGCTCTGTTAGAATAATTTTTATATTTACTGTCAATGCAAAACTCAAAATTTTTATAGGCATACAATCTACAACAAAAAGCTAGAAACTACTCATTTTTGCGTATAGGCATACATGAACTTTCTTTAATCGATTTTTGCAAGATTATTGAGGATAGTGGTAATACTAATACATAAATCAGTAGCTATTGGTGACTTATCTGATGCAGAAATTCTTCTGACAATCATAGAATGCGGTCTTATGATTCTTCCTCAACCAAATCTTTGTAATTCTTTGATTGGATCTTCACTTCTCTTCATATAGAGAGAAGGTAAACAGTTTGAAATTTCTTGGCATTACATGACTTAGTAAATAAACTGTGAACTGTTTATTGCAGTGCTTGGAATTGTGGATTCTTGAGAACGGGGGGCCAAAACATAGTTTGCGTGCCTCTGAATCATCAATTACTGGACTAGCAGCTACTACGGCGCAAAGTGAATTCATTGCATCAGCAAGCAATGATTCTGTGGTGAAGATATGGAAATAAAGTTCTATTATAGTTCTAGTTAATGTTCTGTTCTTTGGTGTAAATTCCTCCCCTACTTCAGTTTTTAGGATTTGTTAGATAATCTTTGTGTATACGTGCAACTTGTCTCGCCGTTGATTGAGGACAGTATAGATGTAATCAAATAAAACATGTCTTCGTTTGTCAATAGAAATTGTGATGTAATAATCAAATGGAAATGTACTCATGTATAAGTAACAGAAGAAAAATTAAGGACTTTCTCATTGTGCTTTTCTATATTATAGGAGGATATATATCAGTGTTTTGATGAAGTAATGTTATGTTTGATCATAAATTCAGTGAACTTTTAGTAGGGTTAAGATCCTTCCACAAAGCGAGATATATTGTGTTTCAATGAAAAGTGGCTAAGCAATCCAACATTTTGAAGAAATGAACTGCTGAGGTTTTGGATTCGACCTTCAGCTCCATTGTAAAACAAAATTAATAGAAAAAGAAATAATATAAAATCCAAATGTAATACAGCTTGACGGAGTCCAACCCAGTTAAACTTTTTTATTAGAAACAAAATTACATTTAAATGTGGTATATTAAATTATACTGGTAATTAATTTGGATTAAAAATTCTGAAAAAGAGAAAATTGAGACACGTTGAGAAAATTAGTTGGTTGGTATGTGCATGTGGCAGGATGATATGAAATGAGACTTGAAGAGTGTAGTCAGTTAGTCAATAATCACAACAAACATACCATAAACCTCGTCCATCACAAACAATAAATAACAACCAAAAAACATACATATTTTCTTCTTCTTCTTCTTCTTTGCATGAAACTCCATGCATTCTCTTAATTTCTCTCTTTCTTTTTCTGATTCAATCTCTTAATTGCAAGAATACATATAAACAATTTCTTGATATCATGAACCCTTCCAATGAAGAAATGTGAGTACAATGCCTAGATATATACATGTTATGTTATTCTTTCCTTTTTCTTTGAATTTGTTTATTGAGCTATGTTTTAATTTCTGTAGTTTTCAAATGTATCTGTATGATTACTTGATTAAACGAGGATTGTCCTACGTTGCTGAAATGTTCAGAAGAGAAGCACAAATTACTACAAAACCTCCCATTGGTATATTTCTTTACTATGAAGCACGGACACCTCTCATATTAGGCGTGTCTGGCACCGACACTTATGATTACACTGAAATTATGTTATTTTCTTAAACTGTTATCAGTGTCGACCTGTCAGTGCCGGTGTCGTGTCCGTTGTCCGTATCTGTGCTTCATAATTTCTTTATTCATTGTTCTGTGGTTGATTATTATAACTGTGTTTTCAGAATTTCATGAATATCCACATGGATTCTTGCATGAATTTTGGCTATTACTTCATGATGACATGTATAATCCTATGCTACAGAAGAAACCACCACCCTCTAATCAGGTGATTATGCCTAAACAAAATGCTCAATGATATTCATTAATGGTTCTTGATTTTGATTCATCACAGTGTCATTTACCATTTAGGCCCTAAATGTTGGTACTAGTAGGGACACTACCCCTCAAATATATCAAGAAGGATATTCTATTAAGTTCCTTGCAAGTAAAATTCTATTCTCTACCTATTGTTTACTTCATAATTTTAATGTTAGAAATTATATTGATGGAACTAATTATGTTTATTTTAATTTCTAATACAAGCTTTTCCGAGCGTCGACTTGCTTTCGTCCTGCGATTTTTCGTCAGATGGAAAGGTTTTGGCAAGTGGTGGATTTGGGAGGAAGGTGAATAATTCATATGTGATCAAGTTTCAAATTCTATTATTTGTGATTTAATGTATTAATAGTTGTTATGGTTTGTAATTAATCACATGCAGGGTTTAATTTGCTACATGGATGCTTGTGATTATGTTAATACACCACAATCACATGTAGCTCCCATATCAGAAGTTAGATTTCAACCAGGAACAAATATATTTGCAACTTGTTCATCTGATAAAATAGTAAAACTTTGGGATTCAAACATAGTGAGCATCTTTCTTTTCATTCCATATTTATTTTACAGATTTAAAGGATATACATGGTCAGTTTAGAACAGTTTTACACAGACATCTAATGAAAATCTATCAATTTGCCATATCACCCTACTCTTGTATAGTTATTTTTAAACTACTTGTATGACATGGAAGAATGACAGTTTTTTATTGAATGTCAGTGTAAAACTATTTTACACTGACGATGTATATCCATTAAACTCATATTTTACCTTCTTATTGTAACATGAGCATTCATTATATTCATGATGATATAGCCTGGAACAGTATTGTTTGATCTTGCTGGACATAATGGTGTGGTTAAGTCATTGGATTTTCATCCAATTGAAACACTTCTTTGCTCATCTGATAGCTTTGATGTTATTGAAGTGTGGGATCTCATTAACTGTGTTAGGATGAAAAACTTTATGGTGAGTAATTATCATTCATATGGAGATTAATTAACTAGCTTATCTAAACTGCTTCATGAATAAGTTCACTAATAATGGCTTAATAATGAATGAATGAGTTTCAGGCAGGTGGACAACAAATAAGATTTCAGCCTGTTTTTGGGAAGTTTTTAGCAGTTGCTAATAGAAATGTTATCACCATACTTGATATTCAGACTTGGAAAGTTCAAAACCGTTTTCAAGTGAGGTTTACACATAAATTGATTGAAATGTGAGTTTGTGTATCATAGCATGCATAACTGACTGAATATTAATCTCTATAAGGGACACAACAAAGAAATTTGTTCCATATGTTGGGACGCACAGGGGCAAACGATTGCTTCTGTTACTGAAGATTGTGCACGTGTATGGTCGATTGCGTTGGCCGGACAATACCTATACGAGTATCAATCAAATGGGAAGAGGTTTCGATCCATCATATTCCATCCCAGATACCCTAATGTACTACTTATTGGTGGATATGAGGTAATTACACTGTACTGCTATGCTGATTTATGGATTCAAAATCTCCTACTAATGCTATTGCATAAATTGCAGAACATGGAATTGTGGATTCCTGAGACAGGGCAAGTCTATCTTATTCCTGCACATACTAATGCAACAGTTACTGGATTAGCAGCTTGTACACAAAATGAATTCATTGCATCATGTAGCAGTGACTGTACTGTGAAAATATGGAAATGAAGTTCCAGTTAATGTCTGTTTCTTGGTGTAAATTTTCTTCCCTGCTTTAGTTTTTAGGATTTGTTAGAAAATCATTATGTAAATGCAAATTTTTTCTTGTAGCTACTCATATAGTGAAAAAACAAAATTTGCTGTAGACTGATATTACCATATACAGTAGACATGTAATCAAAAGAAATATATGAATTTGTACTCATGTTTGTTACAGGCTTCACATCAAGCTTTTTCATATTTTTTGCATATGATTGTTTAGAAGGCACAAAGGCTATAAAAGTATCATTATTCATTTTGAGAATTTAAAAGCACAAATACAAGGAACATGATCTTAAGTTTTGTCAAAGCGAAATCATAAATTGGAGAATCATAAATACAAATATCAAACAAGCAAATGAAGAATATGATTCAGAATGAACATATAGAATTTTGAAGTGTTTACTTCCTGGAAACATTCAACAAGTTGGAACAATGTCTGAGGTACTAACACCAGTTCTACATCACAAAGATTTGAAAATTACATTGGCTTCACAAATTTCATTTACTTCCATAACTCTTCCATAGGCAATCCACGCTCTTCGGCGACCTCACTGTACTGCTTCATTTTCAGCACTGCAGTAACAGTTGCTCTGGCATTGTTGAGTGCATTGTCACTTCCTATTTGTTTCCCCAAAGCATTTTCAACACCTGCCAATTCAAGAACAATTCTCACAGACCCACCTGCAATAACTCCGGTACCAGGAGAAGCGGGTCTAAGCATCACCTTTGCTGCTCCAAAATCTCCGTCAGCTCTGGAAAAACATTATACACACACATAAAACAAGTAGCATCCATCTAGCATAAGAGCAATTGATAATTTTGCAACTCAAAATTCATATCTAACTAACAAACTAGCATCTTAGAACATGACGGATTCAATCAAAGTTATTGATATGCTTCTCCACTGAAATAAGGTTTCCATCTCTCACCAGGAAGAAAATCGGCTCTTCGGTTCCTATTGAGTTAAGGAAATCTAACACGCTACAGCTTAATATAATTTACATAGGTGATCATAATATTAAATTACTTAAACAATCAACAGTAAGAGCTCTTTCAGCTATGATGAACTTTCACACGAATGGGCACCAAACTCGCATGCTCCAATGGCAAGCTCAAACAGATGCTTAATATTCTGTTCCAGTTCCCTAGGGGAGAGAGGGGCCTTCAATCCACCAAGTGCTCAAATGAAGGCCAGTAAAATCTTATGATGCTAATAGCAATTACATATCCAGAGTTCAACCTATTTGAAATTCATTTTGCATTTTTTAGAACGAAGTTCACAGCCTGCCAGTGACATGTCAAACACATAATTTCAACATAGTGATTCAAATTCATCCATACAGCAGTTTCTGCGATATAGGCAGCAACGCCTATTTATATGGTAGCCATCCAAAAATCCACCATATAAATAAGGTGTTGTGGCTTATAGCAGAGACATGGCTGATATAATAGGTGATGCTGCCTATGGCACCTAGCACAGAATCACTATGCCATAACGGCATGCTGGCAATTTGACAACACTGTGAGACACAAAACCAAGTCAGACAGGTTTGGCTTCCATCATGTTCAAGAAAAATTAGCTGAGTTTGGTGTACACAAAGCAATCATCATAATTTAGAATCAAGCCTCAAGATAGAATCATATTGTGAAAAATTTTCCTAAATTTGAAATGAGGCGCCCAATAATTCCTATATACACAGATATCCAAAAAAATGAAGCACCAATACAAGGTGAATTATGTACAACTACAATTCAAGGTCACACACCAAGTGTCATGGAACAATGTCAAGAACTCAAGAAAGCAAAATGAAAACTTGATAGAAACAAACAAATGTAAGAAACCATTTTATTGTTCCATTCCATTGAGAGTAGGAGAAAAAATTCTCCCCCAAGGATTTCCCCTCCACAACAAGCTTTCACTATTCTTTTGAATACCATGCCATTTGTACAAAGTATTCACCGACTTTACTAATGACTAATCTCTACAAAAGAATCAAACCAACCACCCATTTTTTCATCCATAACATTCAAATTAAAACATTATAACATCTGAGTCCAGCTCTACTCAAATCAACCTAATGTTGGTCAACAAGTTTCCTATTTAAATGACATTCTTTGTCAAGTAGCCTAATGGCCAGAGTTTCACTCTTTAAGGGATTCGAACTCAAAACCCTCTCCATACTGCAATGTCCCTACTACCAACTGAGTTATACTCACGCAGATCAAATGACATTATAATTCTATAAATTAAGACATGTATGATGAAAACATAAAAAATAAAAATTGAGATTAATGTATCAAAGTTATACCTATGAGGAAAAGTCAAGTACTTAGTCATGGGAACAGTAACAATATTCCTTCTAGCATCAATAGCAGATTTCTGAACAGCAGAAATAACTTCTTTAGCCTTACCAACACCAACACCAACTTGACCTTTCTTATTACCAACAATAACAACAGCTCTAAACCTCATTTGTTTCCCACCTTTAACAACCTTAGTAACCCTTCTAACTTGAACAACTCTTTCTTCAAACCCATCTCTTATCTTACCCCTTTGTTTCTTCCTACCACCTCCAATTCCCGTTTCCTTTTTCAACTTAGAATCCATCTCGTTTATGTCATTTCCTAATACACTAACTCCACTGTAGGATGGACCGTAAAGCTTTTCAAATGCTGCGGCGATTTCGTCTTCGTCTTCTTCTTGTTCGTCGAAGATTGATGGTGGGTTGATGAAATCTTCGGGGATTTCGGGTGGGTTGAATGGAAGGTCGTCTTCTTGTTGTTGTTCGGAGGTGGTGGATTTGACGGTGAAGGAGAGGGAGAGTGGGGTTTTTGTGAGGAGGGGGAATGTGAGTTTGTTGGTAGTAGGGAGGAGAGAGAAACAAGAAGAGGAAGAAGAAGAACGGAAAGAGAGAGAAGAAAGGGAATTGAGAGCTGAAGAAGGTGAAGCAGCCATGGATGATGGTTGAGTGAGTTTGAGAGATGTTAAACGGTTGTTGATGACATGAAATGAAATGATATGAATAGATAACTGAATGAATAAAGTATGAACAACAGAAAGAGATGCAAAATACTAAAGAGAGATAAGGTTTTTTCGTTTTAGATAGGCTACTTCTACTTCTACTTCTATACTATACTCATTTAATAATATATTTTTCATTTAGTTGGTTAAGCGGTGATTGACGCTGAACTTGATTGAGAGAATCACAGTTCAATCCTCGTAATTGTTGCAATTGAAGGTATTGAAACTACGTGACGTTATAATTGACCCCCAAATCAAATTAGACAGTATAATGGGTCAGATGCTCAAAGTGAAAACCAAAATAAAATAATAATAATATTTTTCATTTTTATATTGAAAAAAATTAGTAAATCGTTCTAGACCAAAAAAAAAAAATAGTAAATCATTGTGATTTTGTAGGGAGTTTTCAAATAAATTTTTTATTTTATGAATATTATCATAAATTTTAATAAATGTCGATAATATTTCTTAGAAGTAAATTTTTCTGTTATTTTAATTGAATCGTTATCTGAATCATAAAAGAAAATTACTTTTTCGACCCCTGCCCATTTCTTTTTTACCCCCCAAACTGACGTTTTTGCCCTCGGGGGTATGAAAAAAATTTGGGTTTTAGAAACCGAACTACTACGGTTCGTAAAAACCGAAGTTTCGGCAACGGTTTTTAACAGTTGCCTTAGAACAAAAAAACCTTGTCTTTAAGAGCTAACGCAACACTTCCTCAAAACAGTATCCATATGCATAACACGCAACGGTTTTAAAGCGTTCTCTAAAGTGTTCTATGCATGAATTTCCACTAACACTTCAGATAACGCTTTAAAACCGTTGCTTGTTATGCATATGGATACTGTTTTGACGAAGTGTTGCGTTATCTCTTAAAGACAACGTTTTTTGTTCTAAGGCAACGGTTAAAAAACGTTGCCGAAACTTCGGTTTCTAAAAACCAAATTTTTTTGGCAACTTTTTTTCATACCCCCGAGGGCAAAAACGTCAGTTTGGGGGGTAAAAAAGAAATGGGCAGGGGTCGGAAAAGTAATTTTCATCATAAAAATAAATTATTATCAAAAGTCCCTAATGGACCACTTGTAAAATAGTCCATATTAAAATAGTCTCATATAAATAGACGTCCTTGAAGGTTGAAGAAGATAATAATGAACTATTGAAGAAAACAACATATAATCTGAAAAGAATCATTCTAGTTCATAATTCTCTGAGCCTCTGAAGATCAATTGTAATATTCACTTAATGTGTTAAGTGTTTTTGAGTCTCATTAAGCTTAGAAATTAAGTTATATACTCTTGTGTGAGTCTGTTTGTAAAAGTCTCTAGTTAGTTGTAACTTGAGCATTTAAATAACTCTCTTGTTAGTTATAACTTGAGCATTTGAGAAGTCTCTTGTTTGTGTGCTTGAACATTAGGATTGTAATCCCTGTGTGATTATAGTGAAATCCCTTGGAAATGCAAGGAAGGGGACTGAAGTACTCTCGGTTTGTGAGGGAACCAGTATAAATTTCTCTCTCTCTCTCTGTTGTTACCGGAGTTAAAAAATCATTAAAAATAATTTTCAGCCACCGAAGAGATTACTGGGTTGAGTCGCGGACTAGGTCGCTCTCTTTAAGACGTTTCGCGGCACTGCCCAAAATTGTGCAAGTAGACGATCAACCACGAAGTCCCCAGGATAAAACAGCCCAGTTACAACTGTATACCAATTTGCTACTGCACGATAGAAATCGGTCAAAGAATACACCTTCTTGAATGGTACTACGATACCACTTGAATTGATACTACGATATCAATCTGTGACTCAGCGGTACTACGATACCTTCCGTATTGATACTACAATATCAATCTGAGTCAACGGTACTACGATACCATCGGTATTGATACTACAATATCAATCAATGTAATAACACAGAGGTCATTATAATATGGTACTAAGACCAATTTTAAATCAAAGGGATAATGATATTATGATCATTCTTAATTTGAAGGAACGCGTGATACTTTGATCACACTTGAAACACATAATACTAATATAAATATTAGTATCACACAACACATAGAATAAATTTTAATGTTAAAAGAAAATAAGAACAAAAACTAATACAAATCTTCAAATTTGCATTATCAAATCAAGAAACCAATCATGGATAACTTGTTCATTCTAATTTTTAATATGGCACTATCCCAAAAGTTTGATTCATTGTGATATACTTTCACTTCAAATATGTTTTCGGTTAATCGAAACAAACTCACGGCAACTAAATTTCTACTACTACATTTATATAAAAATAATAACATATGTGTAGTAGATAATTTGAATTACTAAAACAATTGAGTATGGGAAGGAAATAAAGAAAGAAAGTACCGATGATGTGCCGTTCAAGTTGACAAACTTAGTGCTCTCAATGCCTATATCATCAGTTCTCCTAATTTTGATTTTGCTGATCTCTCCTTCTCAGGGTTCGTGACTCATGATGTTTATTTCACATAAACCATATGCATGCTTCATACAAAATACTTGACTAGAATATGTACAAGTTCATTGCACATGTTATCATAGATCCCACCTACGTAGCTAGCATATTCATTGTATATTATGACATACTACACTCACACCCAATTAATTTGTAACTTATGCGGCAGCAATGAATATATAATTATATATATATTTAAAGCATGTTTTGACGGTTTTAGATTAACAACTAGGTTGATGGTTAAGCACTATATCCATAGTGTTTTTGGAAGTAAAACAAATAATTAATTAAATAAATAAAAGTGTTCAAACTCACTAAAGTAGGACTTAATTTTTCAAATTACACACTAGTATGTTACACACTAGTATGTTCTAGTACCCCGTAGTGGGACTTAAGAAATTTTATTTTTAATTCACACACCAATGTGAACTTTGTTCCAACAATCCCCCACTTGAAATTAAAAGAAAATTCCAAAATATCGTAGGACGCGTTTATAAGATTGTGCATAAGCAAAGGTGTCTATGACTTGAACCTTTACATAGCAAGTAAGAGCCCGATTTAGTAAGAGTGACACTTGTCTTGAACTCTATCTCAGATTTTTCTCAAACCCGCACACAACCTTATCTTAAGGTGTATCTTTATAGCCCGTGCTTTAATGGCCCTGCATGTGTATCCCAGTTTCATGAACGCTCTAGGAATTCGCCTCTAAATTCCATAGGAACCGGCCTAAGTTCCACATTCATATAGGTGAGTCTATCAAGAGTACTCCTGAAGCTCGGTACTCCACTCATACAGAGTATAGATCTCATTAAGAGTTTTATTATCTCATCCTTTCGCTTTCAGGATTCATGCTTCTCTTATTTATATTTGCATGATCGTCTTTAACTCCTCACAACTTGTTATTACCTATTGAACCTATTTCTTGGGATCTCCAGTCATTTAGGTTGGGTTTCCATCATGAGAAATTCATATAGGCATTAGTCCAATCTTCTTTGATGTATTAAGGACATACTCTTTAGCTATTCCTTTCGTCAAAGGATCTGCTAAACTTTTATCAGTGTGTACATGACCCATTCTTACAACACCTTTTAGAGACTAACCATCTCATTGTGTTGTGTTTTCTTTTTATTCGACGTCTTTTACCATTATAATAACGGTTCTCAATTTATGCAATAGCCACGGTACTATCGCAATGGATCAACACATCTGTCATAGATTATTCCATTAAGGAATCTCAAATAGCAAGCAACCAACTTGCATTCTTCACTAGCTATGGCTAGTGCTATCATTTTAGACTTCATATTGACTAAGTCAATATAGTCTATTTCTCTGATTTCCAAGATACAGTTTCTCTACTATATATATATATATCAAATATATAGTTACTAATTCTTTTGGAATGATATAGTAATGTATTCCAATCGACATCACTGTATCCTTCAAAAACATCAGAAAATTTCTAATAATGTAATATGAGATTCATGGTCATTTTTATCTCATGAATCTCTAAATAGCACACCAATGCTTGTTGTTCAGTTTACTAACAAACCTGCACAACAGTACCACGACATATGCAATGCCACTACATATGCAACGTCGGGTCTAATACAATCAGTGACATATCGAATGCGGCAACATATATATGCTTTCATATTCTGATTGTCTTACACTTTCAACAGTGTTTTTCCATAGTTTTTACACTATGATCATATCGTATGCAAACAAGTTTGCATTTAGTAAAATATATTTCTTTAAACTTTTCTCATCATAATGAGATTGATTTAAGGAAATTCGCATTCAGGAATCAGTAATCTCATCTAAGATTACATTTACTTCGAACATCATTTGACAATCATCAAATTGTCAAACTTTTCATTCCATTTCATATAGCTTGTTTAAGACTCTACAAAGTCTTATCTAATTTATCGACTTTAATTTTCTTGCTCATGAGTTAAAAATTATTTAGTTTGTTCCATAAAATTTCTTCTTCCAATTCACTATTTAGAAAACAGTTTTAATATCCATTTGGCCTTATGGATATTAATCTTGTGATTGGAGGAAACATGTTGAAAAGATCTATATTTACAACCATTCAATTTGTAGTCATGAGGCAAGTCTACCAAATATAAAGTCTTATTAGATTATAGAGAATCAATCTCATCATTTACGGCAACCACCATAAATCAGTATAGAGAATCCAACTCATCATTTACGGTCACCACCATAAATCAGCATCCAAGAACAACAGTTTCTTGGAGGTTCATTGGATCCTCTTCTAATCTATAAACCATTTAATCAGGTTTATATTTTTAGCAATTCTTGTTATCTTACCTCTTTGAGGTTCTATTACATCTTGTTTGATGTTCTCATTACTGCTTCTGATAACTGGAATGTGACCAGTTACAATTGAAGGTGCGTGGAGAAAACACAAGAAGGGCGGTTGAATTGTGTTTTGGATATTTAAAAACTTTCCAAGATGTTTAAATCTTTTCAGAGTCTTTAAAGCACAGCGGATTATTCACACAATTAACTTATGGCGTTATAAATGATGAAGGAGTAAATGAGAGAGTGAGAGAGAGAAGAACACACAACAATTTTTATACTGGTTCCCCTCACAAATTGAGAGTACTCCAGTCCCCTTGTTTCCAAGAGAGTTCCACTATAATCACACGGATTACAATAGTTGCTCAAGCACACAAGCTCAAGACTTCCTGCTCTTAGTCACACAAGACATAGAGACTTCCTTGCTCTGATCACACAAGATCAAAGACTTCCTTCCTCAAGCACACAAGCTTGAGACTTCCTGCTCTAAGTCATACAAGACAGAGAGACTTCCTTGCTCTGATCACACAAGATCAGAGACTTCCTTGCTCAAGCACTCAGGCTCAAGACTTCACTGCTCTAATCACTAAGACTGAGACTTACGTGCTTCTACACTTTATAGATTCAATTCAAGAATATTTGAATGATTTCAATATCATATTCTTGATTTTTTGGATTGAAAATTTATTCCTTAAATATGTAAATATTTGGTGTTAATTAAATTTGAGAATTGTGCAATACTTTATATAAATATATTCTCTAGATTTGAGTCTAAAATACATTTGTATGTTTTGTGCTATTATAGTAGTAACACTAATGTGAATTGTTTTATTCGGAGACCAAATACTGTTAGAAGAATTTAATCATTGTATAAATTCTATATTGTCGTGTTGTTATCTCATGCCCACATGAAAATTTTAAGGCAAATTAAATTCTATCATCCTTGTATTATAACTTGATATAACGGTTTCCTCTTTGTTTATATCATGAACCGCTTGAGATAACGTCGTAAAGGAATCTACCTAAAGTCATCAAGAGCTAATGACTCTACATACAAGGATGAAAGTCACAATCTCTAAGGTTAGTGTAATCTGATTACTTTTAACATATTGTGACTTATGTTATATAATTGCACCTAAGGAGAAATTTGTTTAAATATTCTATACTCCATTTGAGAAAAATATCTCACCATTTTAATTATTACTCTCTGTCAAGTGAGGAAAATTTTACATGCAAATTAACTATAGCCAAGAAAGAGCTCTCAACCCTAACCTCTTCTCTAAAGATCAAAATTCATATAATGTACACAATTTCTTTCTTTGATCTCTTTAATTAAAAGTAGATATGTCATAATCATGTACCTATGATTCTCAAAATATTTCTTCAATTGGTATCAGAGCCGTTTAGATACATATTACGGCTATTGTGTAGTATATTTTGTGAACCCTAATAAAATCCAACACCCCACACCAATATCTGGGGTCTGGATTAAACGCAGTAAATGCGGAGACCATTTGTAATTAATCTTATTAATATGTAATTTGAGTAGTCTGATTATAAATCAACGAATGAGATTTAAAATAGTGTCAAACTGCATGCTGATAAAACATCATACAATTTCGGTCTCAATATCAGAGCAAGAAAAATTATAAGACTTAGGAGGGAAACAAGAATGAAACAACCCAACAAAACAAGCACAAATTAATTTGCCCAAGATAGGCTCACAAACCTCTAGTTGTCCAAACATAGAACCAAGTTCTACTAGCCACTCATAAAAAGTACAAGGATTATAAGACAACTTACAAAACTCCCATTTCTATGAAAAAAATTGAATCATATGCACATGGTTGCTCTACAATTACCGTCATTTTAGAGAAACAATATATTCAATATGTGCGGCGGCAGAGCCAAGACCCTGATCTAGGGTTTCAAACTTTTGAGTTCTTGAACTTTTTGGGATTGAGATCCTCTGTTGTCCAAATAGCCCACAGTTCCTAAAATACTGCTTGAATATGTATATCGGTAATGTTGATTTTCATATTCTAAGACATAGTGATATTAATTAGGGGTTTATTTGGAAAAGAAGCCATAAACGTATCTAGTAAATTGAAAAGACACTTATAGTTTTGGGCGGAGTTATCTATTCAACTTGTTTCTCTTTGGTGATTGTATTATATTTATAATTTTTAATATATATATATTTATTGCAGTCGTGCTTTCTTGGACAAGAGGATCTCACAGGAAGTCCTTGGTGATGCTTTGGGAGAGGTATGACATTTAGCATGACAGGTGCAGTGTTTGCTTCCATATTTTTAGAGGCATTATAAGTGATCCATCACTAGTAGAAAAAACACTTTTTACATCTGACGGTAAAACGGATGCAAACGCACGAGATATAGTAAGTATACACTTTTTACATCTGACTCGCATCAGATGTAAAAACAACGCCTTTTACTTATGACTTAAGTCCACCAGATGTAGTAAGTATACACATTTGAATTTTTTTTTTTTAATTAAATTGGACATTTTACATCTGACCAAGTCCACCAGATGTCAAATATTTACTTTATTTAATTTTTTATTTTAAATCATGCGTTTTTTTTATTATTTTAAATCAATTTTTTTTAATTAAAAAATCTAAAAATACAAATACAATTCAACATTCAACCATATTACCATTACAACCTATAATCAAATGTCATTACAATTCAACATTCAACCAAAATACCTATTTGTATTATTTGTATGTACAAATGTTGTATATTTTACTATTCAATTTAAAAGCAGTAAATCATGCAACTCCTTCGGTTCCAATTTGAAGCCTAATAATTAGAGGAATAGTTGCGCTTGATGCTTCCTCAGTTTCAATTCCCATTCCACCATGTTTTTCCATGAAGTCAATCATCTCAATAATAGCTCCTCATCTGTTAATGCCGTAGGATCATTGAACACCTACAATATGTAAATAACTTAATTAAGCTACTTATGGTACATAGTACTTTATTACCAAAGAATCTGATTATGCTAAGTGAATTAATTGATCAGATTTCAGATATCATATCAACAACACAAAAAAGTGAGGATAACAGTCAACTGTGCATGTTTTCGCAAATAAATCTGCCTCAAATCAAATATGATACAAAAGCAACAAAACAATTGAATTGTTCACCAAAATCACCTGATCAGCCTCCAAGCAATCAACTGAATCAATGGGGCTTACACTTGCGTATTTTCCATTTTTTGAGTCCCTTTCTGCAAGTACAACAGAATTAATAGATGCAGGTGACACACATTCATCTATTCTAAGTATTGGTGGCTGATTCTCTAGTGTTTCCTTAACAGAAGAAGTTCTCAAAGAACCACCAGATAGTTGACTTTCAACTGACCTTGCCATAAATGATCCCTGCATAATAATACCTTAATCAAACATAAACACTAATGGTCAAATCCTTTTACATTAAAATGTATTGGTCAAATCCAATTTTTATTTGCATATATAGAAGCAACTAGCTTTAGTCATTGAAGAAATACATTTACACTAAAATTTGAAGAACCAACTCTTCATCTTCAGTGAAATTTGAAACTTTCATTGCTTGTATCATTTCAATTTTATTTGCATAAAAGCAACTAGTTTTAAAGGACCAACATCAATCGATGAATTCCTCACTGAAAATGGGAAGGATATTTCTGCAGCCAACATATAACTAGTTCAGCAAGTTTAATACACCTAAACATTTAAGAAAATACAAAAATAAAGATGGAGAAGAAAGTAATGACGAAATAAAAAATGTTACTTCCCCTGTGCATAACAAAACACTACCTGTGCTGATTCTGTTCAATTTGGAGCAGATCCCCTAGTAATAAGAGAGGGTGTTTTCAGAAACCATTTTAATTAATCATTGAAGAAATATATTTACACTAAAATAACAAGAAGCCAGCAACTAGAAGTAGAAGTGCATTCAAGTAGTATTTCTAGTAGTAATATATTCATTGATTCTAAAAACATTTTCCAAAATAATTCATTGATAAAACTCCTAAGACAAACCCTGTTTTGAGGCCAAGCATGAAGAAATTTGTGGAAATAATGAAATATTTCCAATGAAAAATCAAAGCTTTTTGGTCCCAAATTCAGTACTATACCAGAATCTGGCCAATGAAATATGCAAATCAGTCAATTGAAGAAACAAATCAAAATTTCCCAAATCATCATAGTGCTTGATACATGAGTTGTGCATACTGTCAAAATTTCTTTTCATATATTGGATAGAATTAAACAATGTAAAAAAGTTGAAAATAATTTAAGGAAATATACCTGTGCAAGTGCATTTGAGAAGCTCGCCTCCTCAGTTTTAGAAATAATCACATGGCAATTAAAAATGTTCTTAAATGGTTTTTGGAACTTTAATTGTGTCTTCACATGGATATTGAATGTGGTGTATGTGATGAATCAGCAGCTAACCTCTACAGAAAGATCTGGTCCAGTCATGGCCTTTCGTACCCTTCTACAAAATGAGCATGAATCAGCAGCTAACCTCTACAGAATATAGTTTTAAATATTTTAAATAAGGGACAATTGCAAACTTTAATGATTAAATAACAATAGTAAAATCAAAATAATATATATGTTTGAGAATCTTAAGTTGAATAAAGGTTTAGTTGTAGGACTAGTAAAAGATACTTTTTCTATCATGGTATAACATTATCAACACTTAGATCAAGCTTGATGCTTATGCTAAAAAACCAGTACTTTCCTCCATTCCAACAAAAAAATGTTAGCCTGTTATTACTTATTACCTAGATTACTTTCAATTTCATTTTCCTTTCAAAAAACTGAATATCAACTAGAATCAAATCCCATAACTATAAATATTTCATTTTCACACAACCATTAACAAAATATAATTGATAATGGATTTTTAGAGAAGATTAAACCAGGTGACATAATAAGATGGATAATGAATTTGTAGAGAAGATTAGGTCGCTCTCCAATTGATGAGATCGTTGAACCATAGCAGTGCCAAACTTGAAGAAAATATTTCCAAAAGAATATCCCCACCAAAAAGCACAAAGGTTCATCGAGATTATTGATTTGATCTGTTTTATGGTTCTAGGCAGTGCTTTAACAGTATTTTTTTATTTTTCTTTTTCAAAAAATAACATGGGTGTTCACATCCAAATTAAAAGACCATAGTTGAACTGTGACATAATTGATAAAATTTCAAACCCAATCCCCTCTTTCCAGGCTCAACAAATTAAAAAAAAAGAAAAGAAGAAAGAACATAACAGATCGATAGATAGAATTCCAAACTAAGGACATAAACAGAACATAACATTAAGAATAGAAATTGAGAATCGAATCAGAATCGGTACCTGTTTGTGTTTCAGTCAGAGGGAGAGGAAATGAGAGAACTAAATTGTATCTGTTTATGGATTCTATAAATCCTGTCACATGATCTCTAAGATGACGAAAGCAATGCAAGCCAGTGAGCTCATCTCCATCCTACCAAAGTTACAGGAAACAAATAAGACTAAAATTAGCATAAAATTTTCTCCTCATCCTTTAGGAATTCCATTGATGTTAAATAATAGAATGTGTCATTAACAGACTTCAAAGGAAACTAGTTAACTCCAACACTGTAAGTAAATGATGTCAGTACAACTTAAAAGGAAACTGGTTCAGTTCAATACTATACGATTGATATCTGCTACCTACCCACACACACACAACAAACACTGATTGATATCCGCTACTCACACATTTATAAGAATAATAACTCATCTTTTTTACAAAGACATTAACCACAACAGGGTCCGGTAACATCTAGACTTATTATTTTAAATTTATAGACTTTAGTGAGATATTAGTAGCAATACAATAACATTACTATTTCAATACAATAATTTCTCAATAACAGTTGACAACAAGAAACCTAAACATCAACTACAACTATTTCAATACAATAACAAGCTAAATCCATTGTGTTGTTGTAAAGATTCATAAACATTCAAATTTCATATCAAATTGATTTTGATTTTGGATTCAAAACATACAACAATAAATAAATAAAATTCAAATACCTAATTAGGGAAGATGAATCTGAAGGTTGATAGAATGTTGAAACTGAAGCTTGAGAGATTGAAGATGAATATTGCGATTAGGGTTTAGGGTTTGAATCTGAATCGGAAGCTTGAAGATGAAAAATATACAGAAAAGCTTCGATTTTGCGATTTGAGATTAGGGTTCAAGAACAGTCCCTGATTTTTCAATTTAGGAATAGCTAGGGTTCAAGAGAAGCTTCGAGAGAGTGAGAGAGAGGACGACGGTGGACGGTGAGAGTGAGAGAGGACGACGGTGAGAATGAGAGAGGACGACGGTGAGCTGAGGTTAATTTTCGCGAGTGAGAGAGAGCAGATCGCGAGAGCTCTGGTTCGCGATGCGTGTGACTTCTTTTCCCTTTGATTACAAAAACAGGTTTTTTTTTATGACTTATTAATATTGATTCCAAAAAAACAATTTTTTTTTTTTATTCAAGCTGTCATATTACATCTGATTTTATATATGGCCAGATATAAATTTAAATTAGATACTTTTCGTTATAATTACAATACTGTCACCGCGTTCAGTTTTGTATCTGGTATATTAATATCAGATGTAAAATGTGTTGTACATATAATTTTCACTCCTGTGGCTATTGTAACCAGATGTAAACATCACTCCATATAGCATTTCACATCTGACATATCTTAGACAGATGTAAAATCCTTATGTAATATGTCATATTTTTACTAGTGCATGTTTTTGCTACGTACAGGAATTTAAGGGATATGTTTTCAAAATCACTAGTGGATGTGACAAGCAAGGTTTCCCAATGAAGCAGGGAGTGTTGACACCTGGCTGTGTTCGCCTCTTGCTCCATCGAGGTAGCATTTTGTCCAGAGCTTCAATCTATTTAGTATTTACATTTTGGCATATTATGAACAGATTATATATATAATTGGTGTTGTCTTTTGATGATTAATTTAGCAAGTGTACTAAACTGCCGTCAAGTAATAATAAAAGTAAGTAAGATCGTCTCCACAGGGATTGTGATAAATCAACAATTGTAGTTTGAAAACATATTTAGGTAAATTAACATTAATATAAAAGGGGGGATTTTTCTAGGGTTTGTTGGAGAAAATAACTTTGAAATTAGGGTTTGACTTTAGAAGGAGAAGCGATTGGATCTTTTCGGTTCATCTAATCATTATTGTCTCGGTAGTTCATGTATGTTAACAAATTACCAAACTAGTTTCACGATTTGATTAAAATAAATAACTATGTTCAATCTCTTGATAACATAATCCTCTCCCTTGATCATAAACCCCGCTAATCTCTTAGGATGATTTATGATCCGGGAGGAAGTTGCGCTTTAATCTTTAATCTCAATTAGTAAACCAAAATCTCTTAAGTGTAAACCAATTTTACAATAATTCATAGGTCAATAATCTATTCCTACTCTCATAGTAAAACAAATTATTAAATTCATCACACGAGTGATCAAATCATGTAAAGCATTAAGCACAAGCAAGAATTGATGAAACTAACTTCGTAATTAATTAAACATAGCATATGAAACTACATGGTTCAAGAACAATAACAATTAGAATCCCCTAAGATCCAATCATGGAAGTTTAGCTAGACATAATTAAAGAGTAAATTACATCAACAAAGGTGAAAGAAAGCATTACAATAAGTTCTCTGATTGCCTTCAAAAGTCTGCCGTTTCGCCGTAAAATTCTGTACCCTAATTCTGCTTCAGAAATTCCAATATATAGGCCAAAGTTACGCGCCCGCGCCGCGCGCAGGATTCCCGCGCCGCACGCCAAACAACAGAACAGAAGGGTTATTTTTTCACTAGTCGTTGGCGCTGCGCACAGGATTCCCGCGCCGCGCGCCAACTGACAGACTTGTACTCAAATTTTTCTGCTTTTCTTGTGCTTCCAGCAGCCTTGTACTTGATGTAATTTCCACTTATTATTGTGCAAAAATATAATAAAAACGTACTAAAAACCTTGTAATTAGGTCTTGAAATAAGTAAAACTATAGTAATGACGTGGAGTCATCATCTTTGCATAGGCAAGAGTACAACTTCCATTTGTTGCCTTGAAATTTTTTCTCATGGAGTATTAATATGTTTTTGTGGCCACCTATAATTTTGTGCAATGACTTATGGATCCCACTGATGTTCATTTGTTGCTGGATTTTGGGTTAATAGTAAACACTTGTATCCACATGGTTGATTCTTTCTGCCTTATTTACTTGTGCAGGAACTCCTTGTTTCCGTGGATACGGAAGGCGTAATGGAGAGCGTAGAAGAAAGTCTGTTCGTGGATGCATTGTCAGCCCCGACCTTTCTGTTTTGAACTTAGTAATTGTGAAGAAAGGTGAAAATGATTTGCCAGATCTTACTGATGTTGAGAAGCCAAGGATGAGAGGTCCAAAGAGAGCTTCCAAAATCCGAAAGTTGTTCAACCTGTCAAAGGAGGATGATGTGCGAAAATATGTTAACACGTACCGTAGAACCTTTACCACCAAGGCTGGTGAGTTTCCATTTCCAAAACGTTGTATCCCTTAGTGAACTTTTGCTGTCATTAGACAATCTCTTATCCAAATTACACACACACACACACAAATGCACATGCACATGCACCTACGCATATTGTTAGAATTGTGTGTTAGAAGACCCATTTGAATATAAGTGTTGTTCAGCGCATAACTTGTGATGTTCCCTTCAGCAACATTCAGTTAAATTGGACCAATACAGACATTTGTTTGAATTGTAGACTTAATGGTGAATGTTTAATTGCAGGGAAAAAGGTTAGCAAAGCTCCAAAGATCCAACGTCTGGTCACTCCTTTGACACTCCAAAGGAAGCGCGCAAGAATTGCAGACAAGAAGAAGAGAATTGCCAAGGCAAAATCAGAGGCAGCAGAATATCAGAAACTCCTTGCATCCAGATTGAAGGAGCAGAGGGAACGCCGAAGTGAGAGCTTGGCAAAGAAGAGGTCTAGACTATCCACTGCTACAAAGCCTGTCACAGCTTAGGCAGATTACAACTAGAGATATGGTTAAGTTTGAACTCTGCCATTGTTTTCAGTAGTCTTTTTTTTCTATGAGGGTGGTAATGATAAACATTTATGGTTTTCCTATTTAAATACATTTATGAATTTATGGCTTATTTTTATATGTTGTGTTTGAAATTTCTATTGAATTCAAAGATTTTGCCTATGAAATTTTATCTATTTGATCTGTTTTCAACTTCAAAGCTGCATATTACATTTCTATTTTAAGTAGTCATTATTCATTAACTTAAACAAGTCTTTTATGTGCTTGTACCGTGAAAAGTACTTTGTAGGACAATGCAGAAAATGTGTAGATTGAACCCTTTATATACTTAATACTCACTTTAATTTCCCCTCTATATAAATGCAATGCCCATCCTGTAACACAAGCCACAGTTTTGGTTCCTCTGAACAATCTGGAATGGTGGTACTTATTTGGATGCTGGCCTTGTTGAGGGGAAATTGAAACTGGTCACCTGAATAATTACTGAAATTTCTATATTATGAAAATGTCTTTTACTCTTTAGTCCTCGGACAATATTATTGATTGTGTGCTTGATAATTTTGTTCTATCTACAATACAATTTTTTTGTTGGTAGAACAACTACAGTTTTCATACAATATAATAGATTTTCTACGCATTGAAGTCTCTTTATTTAAATAAAATTTATTTCATGCAAATAAGCAAATACAAGTTATGTTGTATAATAGTTGTATGATATATTTTTTTATTATAAAAGCAAAATGCGTACAAGTTTAATAAATATAATAACTCAATGCGGGGATCACTTAACTTGGCAGTTCTGTACTTATGTATAAAACTTGGAACAGAAATTCATTCATTAAAAAATGACCATGGTGAGGTGATGCTTTAAGTGTGATGGAGTTTAAGATCTTATTAATCATGCATGAATTTTTTTTCTTGATTATGTTGGTTTTTTTTTTTTTACCAAATTTTTTTTTACCAAGTTATTATATTGGTTTATGGCAAAACATTTATTCTGAACTAAATGAAGGAACTCTGAATTCTATAAGGTGTTTACTAAGAATGAAAATGCGCAATTTCTATCAATGAGAAACACAAAAAAAAAAAAGAATATTAATATGTGCTATAAGAATAAATATTAAAGAAACAAATGTATAAATTACTAGATGTTTGATTCGCGTTGTCGCACAAGTATTGTAGCATCGAAGATTTTGGTTTGTATTATTAGCAGTGTTTTAAAAACCGAATTGGACCGGCCGGTCGGACCGGTTGAACTGCAAACCGGAGGGGTAGCCGGTCTGATTCAAATGTTGTACCGCACATGTAGTTAGATCGGATCGAACCGCTAAAAATCGAAAAAATCGACGAACCAATGGTTTTTCAGAACCGCCGGTTTGATTGCGTCTGCTATTTTTTTTTTTTTCAAATCAAAATGACGTCGTTTGTTTTACATAATTATTTTTTTTAAAAAAAAGTAAATATAAAAAACTAAACTAAAACAAATATGTCTCATTGGAATTAAATTTATTATTAGATTTTGTTATTTCGTTTATGTTGCGATTAGATTATGTTGCAACTAAACTTTGTTTAAATCTATTTGATTTTGTAATTTGTACTATTTTATAGTGCGTGGTGACAATATTTAAGATTTGAATTTAAGAACTTGTGAGTTGCGACATTATGACATTTTAAATTTTTAGGTGTCATTAACTTTTTAAGAGACCGAGTCATCATGTTTGATCCGATTTATACATGCGGTTCAACCAGTGACCCGGTGGTTCGACCAATGAACCAGTGACACAGTACCCTCACCGGTCAATGAACGGCCCGATTTTTAAAACACTGATTATTCGTGTGTGCATAATTTTTATAGTGTGGACACCTTTTTTCTAAGAAAAGATTAATGTGATTTCTCACTCCACCAATTGGATAGCTCCAAGTGTCTTCCATAAATCAACCAATCAACTCTATATAAACTAACTCCTCCCAAAACTAAAACTACACCTCTCTCTCTCTCACACACACACACACTCACACACACAACATCACCTTTAATCTTAATCTTCTTCCCAAAACTACCACCACCACTACTACTTATCTTGTTTTATTCCCCTACCTCTCACAAACAAGTTTAAGAATATTTCTTTGTTGTCTCCGATTCAAATTGCATGTATGGTTTTGGTTTTGTTTGTGCCGGTGAAAAGTGCCAACATACATGTAAATGATAACATGCAAATGATAAGTAGCATGTTGCATGAGATGCAAATGATATATTGCAAATTTAATGTATTGAATGAAATGCAAATAACAAGTGACATGTTGTGTGAGACGTAAATAATATATTGAATACGGTTTATTGTGCGAAACCATGTAATATATTACTTGTACTTCGTGCAACAAACCGTGTTCAATATATTATTTATGTCTCACAACATGTCACTTGTTATTTGCATTTCATGCAATACATTAAGTGTTCAATATATCACTTGCATCTCATGCAACATGTCACGTGTCATTTGCATGTTATTATTTACATTTATGTTGCCACTTTGCATTTAATGTAACATATCAAACATGCAGCATGTCACTTGTCAATTTGTATTTTATGCAACACACCAAATGTATAGCAATGTCAAATACAATGTGTATTCACATGCACTATGACCATGTGGCAAAGGATGGACCCCACATAATTTTGGAGGGAATTAGGGTCAACAAAGGTAGTTATCATGACTATCTTCCTTTATAAGATAAGATAAGATAAGATTAGATAAGATTTTTTTGGAACTTCTGCATTTTAACTTTTTAAGCATCAAATTTCTTATATTATTAAATACAATTTCTTTTATATTAAATTGTCTTACCATGTGTCCTTAGAGCACATTAACATGCACACCAAGATTCTCAAATATGTATTTAGGTAATCGATTTAGTTATCAGATGAGTTTGCTATTACATTATACTTGAATACATATGTGACATCGCCTCACATATTAATATTAAAAGTCAACTTGTTGATCCCCTATTTTAAAAGCTAATTTTTTGATACACATTTTAGTTTTTTATGAGTTTTAGTCGCTCAACTCATTTTGGTCAATTTTTTTATAATGTGTCAAGCTAATTAATAACGTGGCAGTATCCATGTTGGACAAACATATTCAATGTCACTGTTTTTTTCCCTTTAAATCAAATATTATATTTTGAAAATATTAAAACAATAAAATAATTAAATCAATAATTAAGAATAATTAGAAAATCAGTATAATTCCTTGAATAAAAATCATGAACCCTAAGTTCGAAAATATGAAAAACTCAACAACGCTTAAAGCTACTCTCCCTCTCAATCGTTCTCTTCCTCTCAATTGTGTCCTTGATCTCGCTCCTTCTCTCCCTCTCGGTCTTCATCTTCTTCGATTTTCATCATTCACCATCTCTCCGTTGCAACAATCTTTCTCCTACATCTCCCTCTCAATCGTTTCTCTCCATCTCAATCATGTCCACTTCAAACGGTATAATCTGCTCCATATTATTTTGATTTTCCGTGTTGTGTTCTGCATAGGGATCTCTTCTTTGTTGTGATTACAACCAAGTGAACAAAGTAATAAAGGTGCTCCCTATTACTTTGCATAATTGGTATTATTTGCATGCGTAATTGCTTGCAATTTGCATAATAATTGTATTTGACCTTGGCCTGTTATTGACATGCATGGTATATCCCACAGAACTACTGTTCTATGTTTTGATAAGTAGCTATGCTACTTTTAATTATGTTCATAAGTAGTTTATCCTTTGACAGTTACAGGGCAAAAAAGGTTCTAACAAATCACGTTTTTGTATTTATTCAAATGTTTGCAATGAATGTGAATTTGGTTTAATTTTAATGAATGTTGTTGGGAATTTGCTTTAACTCTTTGGTAACCATGAATTTGGTTTAATTTTCATGTGCTGTAATAGCTAAGATACAATAAGTTTGTCTATGATTTGGGAATAAGTTTGTGATTTGTTACTTCTGCTTTTTTTTTTTTTGGATTAACAATAATTTATTTAATTATTTAATTGTTTTAATATTTTTAAAATATAATATTTGATTTAAAGAAAAATAATAATGACACGGCATATGTTTGTCCAACATGGACACTTCCACGTCATTAATTAGCTTGACACATCATCAAAATATTGACTAAAATGAGTTGGGAGACTAAAACTCATAAAAAACTAAAATTGGGGGTCAAAAAGCTGACTTTAAAAATAGGGGATTAAAAGTTCAAGATTTTCGAAATAGGGTGAGTAAAATTGTATTAAAACTTTAATATTAATAGACCAAAATAATTGTTTGATCATATAAAATTATTATTTTTTGAATGACTAGTGCAAAACGTTAAGAACCTAAAACCACAAAAGTGAGTACTAGAAGTACTCCCAAAACACAAACAACAACAAACAAAAGAGGGATGCTATTTCAACATCATTTTTGTGGAAAAAAATTTGACATCACATTTTTTTCACACACAATAAATGCAAATAATATTAAAAAGACAAAAAAGTGTAAATTTGTTGTATTTTTATTAAAAAATCGTGTTTGAATAACATTTTTCCAAACAAAAACACAACGAAACAACCAAAAACAACACCTCCCCCATCGACTATCCAACCTTCACCAAAACATTCGATCATGGAGAAGAGAGGACACAAAAGATAAAAAGACTTAGATCAAGCCACCTTCCAACCAAAAACAACAGGACCCGAAATCAACACCTGAGTATAAAAGATTATTTGAAATATACTATTGTTCCATAGTCTAAACATTATGGAATGAAGCATGCTACCACTTCATTTCGAATACTGATTTTCGAATCAAACCCCACCAGTACATTGTTGAGCTAGTAAACTAGTCTAGTATGTAGTTATTTCAAACTAAATTAAAAACAAGTAATTAATTATAGCTCAATTAACAGAAATGTCAAAATTACTGTGAAATTCATCTTATTATTTTTTTTTATCTTCTAGGCTGAAGAAATCGACCTGAGTAGTACCATAAAAAAATTGTAAAATGAACAACACATGCAAATCCTTTAAAACAAATTGGAAGCAGGAACAAACAGGCTCATTGCGACCTATTTGTTTCTGCGCTAGGTGCTGAATGAAGCAGAGACACCAAATCACAAAGGTTAAGAGGTGGTTTGGTGATCTAAAACATATTGTAGATGAGGTACACCAAATGTTAAATGAGATTGCTATTGATGCACAACCAAGGAAGTTGAACCTATTACCAGCAAGGTTAGTAAGCTTCTTTGCAGCTTTTACTAGTTATTTGAATCCCGGAACAAAGAATTGCCTGAGAAGCTGCTAGAATTTCTTTAGGAGTAAAAGAGAAGACCAATGGGTTAAAACATAAAAATGAAGGTTGGGTTATTTTGAAACCCTTAAAAAGATTGCAGATGCCAACTACATTTTTGGTGGATGAAACTATCATACACTATGAGTAAGACAGAATAATGAGAAAGCAATCACATTTTCACTTTCAGAGAATGATAGTACAATGAGTAAGACCACCCTTGCCCAACCTTAGTATAATGATAATAAGATGCAGGAGCAATTTGAACTTAAAGCTTAGTTAGATCGATGCTTTGAAATCTTTTAATGTTGTTTGACGCACCAAAGCAATTCTTGGGCAAGGGTGATCTTATCTGTCCCATCCAGACCGACTAATGCTGATTATCAGAACCTAGTTCCCTCGACAATCTCTGAGATAACAATTTGATTTTTCCTCTTTATCACCCTCCCTCTCTACCTAATATCCTAGATTCATCCACCAAAGATGCACTTTGCTGTCTTTTTTAGGATTTCAAACTGGCTCTACCTTCCTCACTGCCTTCTTTCAACCCCATCATATCCTTTAGCATTGCAAGAAATTCTAGCTTCTCTAGTAATGCTTAGATCATTGATTCAAATGGACTAGTAAAATCTGAAAAAAAACACCGACTACCGCATTTAAGAATGCCAAGCAACCTCTTCACATTTGGCTTTTGGTATTGCTTCTGCTTCAACCAGCACCAGTTCATTGCTTGTCAGTTGTCTCTGCAATCTACATTAAATGTTTTAATTTACACATACATCATAATGTGGTAAAAGGCTTGATTTACAAGAATTCTAAAGTTGGCACATAATATAATTCATTGCTACATAACTGAAGAGGTTACAATACAAACATTTAAACAAATCATTATGTATATTAAGATAGTAAAGAAAGAGAATAACTTATACATACTTGGTTCGATTGAACATGATAAAACGAAATAGAAGAAGCACAAAACTATAGCAAGATTCAAGCACCTCAAAACATTTCCTTCATTCTCTAATAAATCACTCAAACCGTCTGGCAGATACACCATACGTGACTAATTCTGTTACAAAACTGAAATTACTCGAATCATATCTAGATTTAAAGAATTCAAGGTCACTACAAAACAACTCAAGCTATAATTGACCAAACTATAAATGTAATAAAAGATGTAATACAATCACAACAATTTTGTTCATTGGAACAAGGAAATGAGTACACAAATCATTACCCATCTTCCATCAAAAGCAACAAGAGCAATCAAATGGACAGAGTGGGGTACTTCCAGCATCCCCTTTACTAAGACCTAACTCCTCTTCAGTATAAATGGTAAGCCCGTCTTCTGTTTTCTTTCTCGGTCGAGAAGGCCGTTCTACATACTCACTCTCATCTAGCCTTCTGGGTTTTTTCTTCTCATTCTTCTTAGTTTTATCATTACTTTTAGTTGCTGCATTGGCTTTTCCAGTCTTTTTCACATCAGGCTTCTTTCTCTTTTTTCCAGCAAAAATTTCGTCAATTTCATTAACTGGCTTTTTCGGTGCAGAAGAAGGCTTTTGCTCTTCTACAATGGTATTCTCTTGCAACTTATTTGGAGTTGTTGTAGATTTCTTTTTCGTCATTTGTGTGAAAAAAAAGCTGCATTTCATGTTACATAATTTTGAGAACTCTGAACTAATAATTAAGCTTATTTAGCCACATTTTGCATCTAATCTCAAAACTAAACATTAATTGCACCGGAATTTGATTCAAAAACTGATGAATTTAAATACTAAACCCTAAACCCTAATCTCTTTGCAGGTGCGGCTATCACCGCCGCAAATCGGGTGGAATCGCATCTCGCACGCGTTATATGAGAAGGGAAAGGAAAATTGAAATTAAAAGGATAAAAAATGGGAAACCTGGAGGACTCTTCCGCTGTTTCTGGTGGCTGATGACAAATTCCGGCAGCGTTTTCCGGCGGCCGGTTGAGTTGAATGAAGTTGTTTCTGATACAAAGGAAAAGCAACACTGCTCTGTTTCTCTCTTTTACTTTTTTGTTTTTATTGGAGCTGCTGAATTTTGTTATCTTGTTGATGACATGGGCTTCTTCGAATGGAGTATTTGTTTTCTAGATTTGCTTTTCGCACCTCCTAATCCTCACGTGCCTCTTGAAATTACCAAAATAACCTCTCACATTCTAAGATGCAAGCATCATTCTAGGATGTGAACTTTATTTTTCATAATATTTTCATTCATAGGGGCGCAAACGTTGAACTTGAGTCAAATAAAATTGTCACTCGCAAAATAGGGTGCAAACTGAAACATAGTTCGCTACTTAGAGTAGTGCGAACTCAGTTTGCATTTTAACCACCGAATCTTATAAAAATGTGGCCATTATCTAATACCATATTTTAATTTTCCACTGTAGCAGTTGTGACATTATCGACCAATCACACACACCGTAAAGATAGCTATATTGAATTGTTAGTTTATTTGATATGACCAAGTTTACATTTATATTTACAATGAATCAGGAAATAAAAATAAATTGATGAGTGCAATAACCAAAGAGATAACTGTCGTATTGTGATGATGATTTTATGTCTCTCTCTCTCACACACACACATTTTTTTAATCACCCGCACTCATACATTGTTTCATTCAAAATATTTTCTTGAGAGTGAACGAAAGGTTCACACTTTAACTTGTGAACTGTGTTTCATTCAAAATTGTTTCATGGGAGATGGGAGAAGGGTGAAGAGGAAAAAAAAAAAAAATTTTATAAGGTTTGCATCCTAGGATGCGAACTTTTTTCCCCCCAATTTTTATATTTACACACTCACTTTCTAAGTTGCGAGGGGTTAAATAGGAACGTTAGGGGGTGCATGTGAGATTCAGGGGCGCAAGAAGAAATTTTCTTTGTGTTCTATCTCAAATTTAAAATAGTATAAGTTGGTTGTAATTGTTGTTACCAACAATTAATAGGATGAAAATAAATATATTTTTTTAATGTTTTTTTTATCAAATTAAATATCACATAATTTTTTAATTTATCTACCAGACTGCTATGAGACTAATATTCAAGTTGACAGCAGAAAATCTGTCTTTGTTCCCCTTCTTTTACTAGGTTTGAACTCTCATTCAAGTTCTTTTTCTCATGTTACTGATTCTTCCAATACCATACTAAACTTTCTCAATAATATTATTAATTGTGAGTTTAGAAGTTACATCTCTTAACCTAAAGTTCTGATGACAAACATGCACAAGTCTTTCTTTATTAGAAGTATCTCGTGTTATGGGAGTTCTTTCAATGTCAATATGCTTTTTTTTTTTTTTTCAGTGATGAAACCATTCTTCTTTGTCTTATGTTATGTCCCAGCGCTGTTGAAATTTGGACTAGCTGCAAGTTTGTCAAGAAATGTGTCACAATGTTGGCTCTAATAATGTTTATCAATTAACCTTGTGGCCTTGGTGGCGAAAGCATGTATCTTGATTTCGTCAATAATGTAGAATATTTGAATCTCTCGCAAAAGAATTATTTTTGAAGGAATAATTATGTGAGCTAGCTACACGATTACAACAACAATATTTGTTCAATTACAGGTTGCTAAACAAGCATAATCATGGTGAAACATTTTAATTTGGTTTCTATGGTGGTTTATCCAATATCCTTGGTGACAAGTTAGGTTTAGGAAAAAGAAAATGCTAACTAGTACCCTTGAATTATGTGTTTTTCATATTCATGTTAGCTGTGGGGTGGGGGTGTATCAATTTCATCATTATGTTAATGAGCAATTATTAGAGAATTCATATAGATAGAATAGACTATATCTCTCTATCAAACTATTCATAAAAGAAATGTTTGTGTGAATATTATAGTAAAGATGAGAGTTAATAACTTCCATAATTCATTGTGCTCTATGAGTCTCTTCCTAACTTATCATCGACTTTGTTATCGCTGATGCTCTTTGACGTGCCATTTGTAAATAATCTTTTTTTTTTCTTTTCATAATCTCATGCAAATAAAAAAGATTTGAAGTAGGTTGGGGGAAATGGATTAGGTGTAGTCAACTTGTCGGTGTAGTTGTTTTATAGCTGTCCAATCTTTAAACAAATGCGGTCAATAAATACAGTTTTAAATTATGACTGTGCGATCTTGATCGGACGGCTATAAATAGAGCGACGCACGACTGCACCCTATTTTGGTGCACTAAGGGTGGTCGCATAGATTCAAGATGAATTAGCCATTACTCAGCTGGTCATTGGTGCACTAAGAAGAAGAATACTTGGATCACGTTAGTAGTGATCAATTCACATTTGTGTGAGGAGACATGAATTATAAAAAGTAATTTTTTTTTTTATAACGAAACCGAAGATCGCACCCATGATTTTCAACATACTACTCAAATCTCTCGCTATTGTAAAAAATAATTGTCAGATGAAATGTATATAACATGTCAATTATTTTTTCTTCTGAATAAGAGGAAACGGATAATTAATCTAATTTCTTGTGTGAAATGCATGTAGTGCTACTGCCTAGTTTGAAAATCACTTTTTTTATTTTTGTGGTGTTTGTTTCAGATTTTTTTAAAAATCATTTTAGTAAAAAAATCTATTTTTTCTTTAAAATGAAAAGCTAGTTTTTTGAGTAGCTTTCTTCAAAATCTATTTTTTTGAAAACCACTTTTTAAAAAAATGGATTTTTATAATTGTAAACAAACGGAAAATAGCTTTAGATTTTTTTCAAAATTTCAACAAAAAAATCTCTAGATTTTTTTCAAAGCTTAAACAAACGGGCCCAAAATCCACCTTGGCAAAAAGAGAGTCCGAAAGAAAGAAAGAAAATGAAAGAAGAGAAATTAAATCATAGATGTAATGTAATAGATGAAGTGGAGAGAAAAATAAAGAGTAAAATACACAATTTGTTCCATGAAATTAAAGGACCATACCAAATTAGTTCATTATTACAATATTAATATTCTAAAATGATCCATAAATTTACAAAAAATTAATAAGCTTGTCTCTCTGTCAGGATCTATTATCAACTAAATTTCATTTTATATAACTTTCATAAGTTGCAACAGAGATACAAAGAGAGAAGCATGATTAATATTTTACAATTTCATTTCATAAATCATTTTGAAATTAATATGGATAATAATTAGATTAATACAATCCCACAAATTTCAATGACAAAAATGGATATTTACTTGAAAATAAGAGAGTGAAAAAAATAGATATAAGAGAAATATTGGAAGCAAAAAAACATGTGTTGATGAAATTAATCATGAAACTTCTCACCTAGCTATATGATTCTAGGCACCTGAAAATTGAATACAAATGAAATGTTCCCTGCCACTAAAAGACAACACACAAGTTTGAGTGTTGCAGCTTAAATTCCTATTGTGTGTAACAGTTTTGAGCCAGACTACCATAGCCCACATACACTTTCACACCATTTTTAGGATCTATTTGTTTGGAAGTACTATTCTTTAACATGACTTTGTCTAAACTAGTTAACAATAAAACAATATCAATACACTTTGCATGAACTAAAAATTTCTTAATTGATGAAAAAAACCACACACCAAAGTACCAAACCAATTCCACATACATATGAATAGAATCACTCAAATCAAAATAAAATAATATTAATTAATCACCCCCCTCTTCTATACCATAACCATGATTATTATACCCTCAATAATCAACATAACCTAACCCTTTCCAAATGTTAAGAAAGTTAACAAACATTATTAGTTCCTTCATGAAATGAAAAGGAACTAATTAATGACAATACATTAGAAAATTAAGGAAAAATAAAGGATATGTCATTGCATATACACATTACAAAATTAATGAAAATTAAGACCAACTTACTCAATCAATCAAACTATGGAAGTACCTCCATCTCTTGATTTCTGCATCTACAATTGTGGCCGCAGTATTGCTGATGCAGTAGTCTTCGCAACCAGAGAGTTACACACAACATGATGAGAGAAGAGGATCCGAGGTTCATCTCAGCCCAAAATTTTTCAACCTTGAAATATAAAACTAACAAGAGTTGATGAAGAGTAATATATTTGTAGCTGACATGATCTCTCCGATCCTAAACTCTCTCACCTTTAACTATCTTCTTCTTCTTCTTTTTTTCTTTCTTCAATGTAAGTAAACCAAACCCAATTGACCCCAAATGAAAAAAAACAAAGAAAAAAGCAGCATTTTTCAGCAATAAACAGAAGCCTAATATAGAACTAAAAAAAAAGACCTTAAAAAGATAGATAGTTTTGAAAATGATGCTTCATGTTTCTAGATCAGAGAAGTAACTGAATTAGAACCAATATTATTAGGTTGATCAGTACTCCAAACACTACTCAAACCTGTTGTTGCTATGTTGTTGTTGTTGTTACTATTATTCCAATAACCTGAATCAGATAAACCCATATTCTCCATCTGGTTTTGAAAAGTAGCACCATTACCATTCATGTGAGTATTGTTCCACTGATCCAACCTATTTAGTCCTTCTTTTGAAGCCATCATTTCAACTTCACTTCTACTATTTCCTTCCATTTTCATATCTTGATGATGAAAAATATCACCTTTCATTCCGCCGTTGCCGCCGCTGTTTCCGTTACCGTTGCCGCCGCCGTTGCCGTCGCCGCCACCACCAACAGTAGTCATGAATTTCTGTTGAAGTAGTGTAGAGCTAAGTAGAGAACTCATAACTGGAGTAGTAGAACTAGAACCCATAGAAGAACCAA